>JAOWBB010010259.1:0-190006 GCA_028565995.1 Ricinus marginatus
TGTATCCATTAAAATTAAAAATTTTTCTATTGATTTTGGAAAATTAAGCACTTAATTAAAATAATTTATTACGTATGTATTTTCTCAAAATATTTAAATCGTGTTCCAAATCAAGTATTATGTTGTTTAAGAAAAATGGTCTGATGAGCAAAAACATCTCATTTAAAAAATAACATGTCATGGATTTCCTTTTTTCTCACTTTTAAAATGCTTTTTATGATAAAAAAATAATAATTTTTTTATAATTTTATTTTTATTATTATTTAAAAAAGACATTCGCCAATTTCTGTTTTCGGATAATTAAAAAAGATATAAAGAAGAAAGTTCATGATATTCGAATAATAATAATTTGTTGGAAAAAATAATTTTTTTTTATCACGACCAACATGGCATTCAGGTTTGAGAAAACAATCCAATTTACTGTTTGTCCCACGTCACAGGAACACCCTTCAGGCACGGTTGAACACTCTCTTTGAAATTTATACCCGTCCAAGAAGCACGATTCTGCGTATAAGACAGCAGCAAAAAGTTCCTTTGTAAAAACATTAAGAGATATGAAAGATGAATAGTTTCCCACCACAGGAACGAGAAAAAATTAACGTTAAAATATCTGAAATTTAAAAAGAACATCTTAAATTCTTTTACCAACTTCAAATACAGCTTATATCTTATGCTGAAACAGGCACAGCATAAAAACTCATCTCATTTGACAGATATTTGCCTTCTTATATTTTCACAGCTAAAAGCAGAAAAAAAATTACCTTACACTCAGACAACGTTAAAATCTGAATATTTGATAGCTCCAATTGTTATTTATATTTACTTTCCTTTCAAAGAATTAGCTCTCATTATACCAGCAGATAAAATCACGCCTTAACAATTTTCTTTTCGTTATTTTAGCCTACGATAAGACCGTTCTTTACAATTAACTCCTAGATATTTCAGAAAAATATAACCTTAAATAACCTGAAATTCTAAACAATAATTTACACATTTTAATTAAAATTCCCCCTTTTAAAAATATGTTCATGTTATGGTCAAATCATTAAAATTATAATACTTAGTCTTATTCAGTCTTATCTTCCTTGGTTAATTTAAGCCTCTAAATTGAAACCTTTATTAACTTCCATTAAAATTTAATTACGATGAAACTTAATAATATCACCACTGAAAGTCATTAATGACTATTTAACGGAAATATAAATTCTTCTAAATATCACATCAGACAAAAGTACTCAAAATTTCTCAGCATCGTGATTTATATAAAAATGAATTTAAAATAAAAAAGAAACACCAAACACGTACGCGATAAATACATACAAAATGAAACGATTTTAACAAGTGGATTCGATAAATTTTCTTAAATCTTTTTGCGAATGATTTTTCAGGAGGAACTTCTGATGGAGTTAAAACAGTAAAAATAAATCGACCAAATGGGTTACTGAAACGGTTGACGCATAAATAAACAAAAATCCTATTGAATTATCTTCACTCTTTTCATTTCGTTTCTCCCGTTCTTCTGTTCGGGTCTTATATTCGATGACATATAGCATTAAATATAAAGGAATACTTCAAACAAAGTTCACTTGTTGAGTGTGGCCCAGCTTTGGCATCCTCTTTTTTTTTTTCATCGAAGTAAACTCGTCCCAAGTCACAGTGCATTACTGATGACATATAAACGTTCGGATCATCTGTCGCAGCAAAAATTTCTGCAATAAACAGCCATAGGAAGAAATGAATCTGTTTAGTGAGCCTTCGAATTTTCGAGATTTTGTCTTATATGATTTGAAACTCAGTTCCGTTCCAAATGTTGTCTCCGCAAAAAAAAACTGACAGCAAATTGATTAATCAGTTTTTCTGATATTAAATGCGAGGCTTTCGTAAGTTATCATTTCTTTTCCGAAATGTTAACCTTAACCAAAGTAACAATCGCAACATGAAAATCTTATATTTAGTTAGTTTCAAAATGATAAAAAAAAAAAAAAAAAAAGTCAGAACCAGATTTTCATTTTCTGAAATCTGGTAAAGGAAAAGAAGAAAAAAAAAATGAATGGATTCAACTCTCAAATACGAGAGAGAACCATCCACTAATGACATTTTGACAATTTATATGAATCTTGCTTAGAAGATTTTCTTTCATGGGGCATCGAACTTCCGAAGATTCCAGCCATGAAGCGAAACATTAACTAAAAATATTGAAATTTAAACAAATTTTAAAGTTCAAAAGCAAATTCGCATTTGCAAATCAGAATAATTCCCTTTTTCCAAAAAAAAAAAAAAAAAAATTAAAAAAACAGTCAGATTATAAACATCCAAATACCATGCGCTCAGCAAAACCGCTTCGTAAGTTTAACCATTTCACCTGACAGATAAAAAAATATAATTTTTTAAATATAATCGCGTTGCACAGGAGGCAGTCCCATTTAAAAGACAATATATTCAAGTGCGGCGACAATTATGAGAAAGTATAAAAACAGAAAGTGTATATTATGCCCGTGAAAAAAAGCGTATAAATCATCTTAATCACATCTTAATTATTTTGCCTTATAAAAATAAATGCATGGCCATTGAAATAAAATGGTAAATTGGGCCAAATAAAAGACTGTTAAATAGTTCAAACCTATCGTTCAACATGAACCATCAAAATATTGTCACATTTTCCGATGGCCTAAGTAAAATTAAAACGGGGAAAATGAAATGTGGTTGAATCATCAATTTTGCTTAAATGCTTTGACTAAATCATTAAACTAAATATATCAGTTAAATAACAATTTATCAAATAAAAAAAGGACCCAATACTGTTAGATCTATGTGGTAAATGTTCTCAGAATAGAATTATCCGTTCAAAAGCTCAGTAATACAAAGAGTTTAGATAGCAGGATGCCTGCGATATTTGGCTCCTTGGATGTAATTTAATTGGGTCATTTTGCCAGAAAAAATTATTAAAGACTGCATCAATGGAACCAGGCTTTAAATAATTGCTGAATTAATAAATGCCAATCAAGTGTTTGAAATTTTTCACTCGGATATGGACATTTTCATTTCTTTTATCTCTGCATGCTCATGTACGTATGAAAAACCAATGCAGATACCAAATCTAGAACAATCATGAAAAATTAGAATCCAAATTTTCACTTCCTCTTTGGCTCTAAAACAACCATTCATTTAAGTGCAATCATCAAGTCCGATACTTTTTTTGCCTATGAAAACAATTTGAATAAGTGGTGAAAAATTTAAATTAAAGAATCGAAGAGTATAACTACATACCTAGAAAAAAATATCTTAATAATGTAAATAACAAGAAAAATATTAAAATGTTTCTCTTTGAAGTTATGACAAAGATTGGGCATAAAAAGTGCATTAAAATGTAAAATCTATGTACAATGGGTAAAACCTAGTTAAAATAATTTTTCTTACAATTATAAATTCAAAACGGCGCCACACCATCATGCTAAAATTTTCAAGGGTTCATATCCATTGTCTTTGCAATATAAGTGATTGTAAACCCCAGATCTCGGAAATTCCACTAAGTTTCTCACATCAAACAATTTCATAATTAATTCATAAAGCTTGGATTTCTTTCATATTTTTCTAGGACTCTCAGACTATTACATTTTCTAAACCAAATACCTTACGACAATCCAACTCGAAAAAGAAAATACTGAAAGCCGATTACGTAGAGACAAAATAACGAAAAATATATATGAGCCGAACAATAACATGTCAAAAAATTATCTATTTGGTTTTGTAAAATCAAAAGTTTTGTTTATGTAAAACGCACATTCTTACGACATGAACGCCTATTCCATCATGTATTAAAAGCGGTTTATCTGCAGAGAGAAGCTTGTACATTTTCATTACTAACTTGTGTAAAATTCAGTAATTTCGATTTCAAAAAACCGAATCTGCCTGTTGTTTATTTGAAAAAAAACAATAGACAAATAAAACTATTAAAAAGAGAAGCTATTCATTTGCATAAAAGAACAAAAAAAGGAAACCGCCATGACGAGACTTCAAACGTGAATACTGAATATTGTAACGCAATGCAAATTTCTTTCCGAAAAAGGTAGCAACAATCACATGTTCCTTGTCAAATATCTTTCCTGATATGGAATACTCCAACGCCGGAATTAAATGCATTCTTATACAAAAAAGATGGTAAAATGGGTCCTGATACACATTTATTAATTGCGCTTACAAGGTATGGCAAACCTACCCCCGAAAGGACGTAAGCTGGGAAAGGTCTGAAGGCAGAAAGGCATCACGAACTATGTATTTATGCTTAATTAACATAGTACGCATGACTGATAAAGAAACTTTATTAAAACAGGCAGTTTTTATTAGTGCAAACAGAACGATGAACTTATTCAGAGGTTTTAAATGCCGACCCATCTCACAAGCGTTAAAACTGAATTAGCATGAGAGGTAAACGGAAATTATCCAATATTTTTCTTTCTTTACAATTTTATAATGTTGAAAGGAGAACGAAAAAGGTTACAAAGATGGAATACCTTCAGGTGGTTTACATTCGGTTTGCAATTATTATATTTATAAGAGTGTTATAACAGGGAATATATATGCATTAAAAACTTTTGTAAACATGAAACCTTCTATTTACAACCAAACAATTAACATAATTACGGGTCGACAAGTGTCTGCACGAATCTTCTCCCGAAAATCTACATTGTTATAAATGAAGTTTCATATAACATCCCTTAATGGCGAGGAGGATTGTTATTTCGAATACGCATTATTCCGTAATCTTTCAAATTAAAGGTATGCTCGAAGTCATTATAACTGACGTACGGTGTCACGCACATGAATATAAATTATCACTCTTCACGAGTGTAAAAGAAAAAAAAAGTACGTAGTAACACCCTAGGTAATGTCTGCACCATACTTATCTCTGTCCGGTTACCAGTTGAAAACCATCGGAAATGCGAACGATCAGACGCCCAGGCGAACTCAACAGAATCGAGCCGAAGGAGACCAGCATCGAAGCGTTGGTTTTCCTACCAATGTTCAAATGCACAGTCGCGCACCGAGGCAGCTCAACCTTCCCAGTGACCGATACCTCTCGATAAGATAAAGCAAGATCATAAAATAACATTTCAAACCGAAATTTACTCGACTCGAAACGCACAACTCATTGCCAAACAATCTCGAGTTCGACGTTACTGCTTAGCGGTAACACGTTACCACTGCTTACATGGCTGTCATTTGCGTTAATTTCACATACGTAAAAGGGTCACGTCGATTGTTCGGTCTGCGGAATTGTGAAAACGCGAGCAATCGAAGCTCCCGCAACCCCAAAAACCATATTCCATGTGCCTCCTGCAGGAGGAATCCTTTGCTCGGGCCATTTCAAAGGCTTTGCTCCTAAGCTGCCGAGCAGAAAATCACGTAACGCCGAGCTACGCGAAACCATTCAGATTTTTTGAACGGATCTCCGTCAAAGCAGCAGCTCCTCGGTCAGATTGCTTTCCACGAGGTTCAAAAAATTAAATCTTGTATTTGCCTCTGCGCCCACCACCAAAAAAGAAAACGGACCCGAAAGCGGTTAACACTGCGATGCCTTCCCCAAGTGTGACCGGCATTTGACAAGTGTCGCCGTCAAAACGCACATCCCAATCATCAGCAAATAATTCCAGATCAATAAAAATGAGTCGCAGTTTCCTAATCCGCGCAATAAAAAAAGCATTTGGTTAACCTAACCTTTTTACAATTCGAGATTTGCCAGTCAAAGGCAACGCCACCGTGCAAGGCTGCGGCCTTTCCAAACCCTCAAATAAACAGTCTTCACCTTTTGTGACAGCACTTTTCCTCCCTGTTCGACGGATTGGCCCGGATAAGGGAAATAGTAAAAAAATTAAAAGGCTCGGTTCATGTTTCGAAGCTCCTGATAATCAAGCTTGGCACTTAGAATGCATTTGCCGTTCATAATTTTAAAATGATAAATTTTCCATTTTTTTTTTTTTTTAAAAAGAAGCTTTAAATAAAAGGAAACCATTATCATATGCAACATAAGACGAGAAAAATATAAAAAAAAAAAAAATAAATCAGTAAGAAAAGACTTTCTCGTACGCCTCGAATCTAAAACTGATTAAAATAAAAATAAAAATAAAAAACTCTCAATTTGATATAAGTTTTTCGATATGTTAATTAAATTCGAGATGTGCAATTTAAAAAAAAATAAAAAAAAAAGAAAGAATTTGTATTCATGAATGATGCAAATTGTGCTGACTTAACCTCAATCCGCGGGTCAACCAGATGCAGGTCAAAGTGGAAAAATGGAAAATTTAAAAATAAGAGTGCGTCAAACATCCAAAGACACGGCATGAAAACTTGAAACTTTAAAACAATAAGAATTTTTATTTTTAAAATGTGAATTTTACGCAAAAATGTCAAAATTTTATTCGAATCGGTCCCACGGTGATTTGCCCCTCGACGTGCCCACAATGCAATCTCTCGGGTTAATAAATATTTTCAGGTGCGAAACGGAAAAAATTTCCCTCGCGGCCCAGTCCGGAGCGGGGAAAAGCGCATTCCCGACATCGGTCCATTAACTCGCGTGAAGAACAATGCGCGCGTATGAAGTAACTGCAGCAAACTCCGCGAGGTACCAACCAATTCGGTTGCTCAACGCATTGATTGTTAGGTCGGTCGTGGGGCTTTTTTTTTTTTTTTTTTCTGTTTTTCCATTATTCCAAACGAAGTACGTGCACAAATCACACCGTTTCCCACAACAACGAAAAACGCGGATCCTCGGGGCGGAAAAATGACGAAGACCGCGACAGGAACCAGGCTCAAAGGGCGCGCGGATGGAAATATGGAAATTCGGAAAATTTTTCCGTTCCTCTCTCGCTCGCGGGAAAGTCAGCGAAAGCGCTAAATAAAACAGCACGCGCACGTTTCTTTTTCTTTTTTACTTACAACGCTTATAGCAAATCAATCGAGCTCAAACCGAAAGAAGCAGGGCGGGGGCCGCAGGTAAAGGCGAATTTCTTCTTTCTCCTCCTTTTTTTTTTCCGTGCAAACGACCAAAACTGCAAACGTTCACGAATGCGAAATCTGCCCGCGTTGAAGAGGCCGTGCAAGAAGATGGAAAATAAATCCGCGGGCCCGAAAAATGCAGGCGACCAAAATGGATCAAGCGAGTTATCGCATACTAAAGCTGTGGAAGTTAACATCCAATTGTGAGGTTCAAGTCATATCGTCTGAAAACACCTGAAATACCTGTTCTCACTTCCTATGTCCATTTCTATTACGTACTTCAAAACGCCACAAGGTTGCCTTGTATTTTAATTAATTTTTTTTTTTCTTTCGTCTCTTTTTACATCGACGAATTCCTTCGGAGCTTATTTAAATTCCACAATTGATGGTTTATACGAGGGGAAAAAAAAAAAAAAAAGTTTTTATTCCAAATATATCATCGCTTCTTCTGACGGATGGAGAAAACCAAAGAATGTCGAAAGGCGAAGAATCCTGCGGACCAGCGCCCAAAAAAAAAGAAAAAGGCGAATCTGGGCGGAAGGCACGGTCAGGGAATAAAATAAATATCTGTGAATGTGTATCTCGTTCTGCTCGTCCCACTTGGAACTACCCGAATGACATCGGCCTGTCTCGTTCGTTTAAATTAAGAATGTTTCCTAACCCGAACGCATATTCTGCAGCGGTGAAAAGTGGCTCGTTATATGCCAAGCTCTCTTTTTAAAATTCCACAAATTCATTCATGAACCAAAGGGTACACGTTTCGGGCGGGACAACGCAAAACAAAAAAATAAATACTGCGGTGAAGAAATTTAATTTGGTAAAAAAAAAAAAAAAAAAAAAAAAACCAGCTATGTCCAGTCACTTAATTTGGTGTCACTCCAGCAAAACTGGTGAAAGGATTGCAAATTAAATGTTCCGGATCACATTCAACCAAAGGACGAACTACCCGCACCAACTGGTGAAATTTAAAAATTTTTTAAAATTCGCCTCGCTCAACAGCAGCAAATGGAAAACGATTTTAGAATGGCAAATCTTCTAACCCAAAAAAAAAAAAAAAAAAAAAAAAAAAACCATCAATAAATAAATGAAATGTGAAAGATAAGATAAAAGCAAGATAGCACACAAAAATTTGATGGGAGCTCAAAATAAACTGTCTCATTATCCAGCCCATGACTCTCAAATAAATATTTTAAGATTCATTTTAAGCAAAAAAAAAAAAAAAAAAAAAAATGATGTATGATCATTATGTAATTTCTATAAACATCCCGCAAAACTAAAAAAAATGTTTGTGACATCTGGCTTATGGTATATCTTTTCTTCAACAGCTGCAAATATTTTTGATCCAAATGCAACACTAGTGCAAAAGCTTGTATCATCCATTTTAATCCTATTTCTCTTTCAATTCATGCATAAGCCAAAATAAACTCAGTTTTTTTTTTTCCTTTTTATGAGGCCAAACAATTTGATTGCTCATGTTCACTTTTTGAAATTATAAAAAAATTAAATGCAATCTATTTGTTTCAAGGAAAAAAAAAAAAAAAAAAAAGATCAATGGAGAATGAATGCTTTTAGATCTGTCTAAATATCACAAACCAGAAGATAATTAGAAAGAAAACTCCAATAAAAAATGGCAATGGCACAGAAAAGATCATAAGATATGAACACCTCAATTTTTTTTATTTATTGAGAAGAATCATTAAAATTTTTTGATTCTTCTTAATTTTGCAGTTTAAGGCATCCCACCTAATGAGGGAAATAAAATGGATGTGTAAAATTTTACAAAATTGTAATTCATGTAAAAATGACTGTTTTGTTCGAATCAAAAAAAAAAACCCCTATAACATTATTTAGCACAAATGGTGCTATCATAATATGCATGTACCTTTAAAGCAAATGTACTGATATTGAATTAAGCTTTAATTCAATCACAAAAACTGTATTATATTCAGTTTCATAGTCTCAACTTCATTTTAAGGCCAATTATTCAGGTAAACGTATATTGCTTTTTAATTTTTACATGATATTTTGGCAGCAGTCACAAACACCCCATTCAAATAAATTTCTTTTTTTCTTTTAAAATATAAGAAAATCACTTACATAATCTGATGCAGTTGAAGATCTTTGGCGCTGAACGCAGAACAATGATACTTTGTTATCCAATTTGGCGAATAAATTTAATTCTAATACATAAATAATATAATAATAATTATTACTATTACTATTATTATTATTATTATATATGAGGATGAAGAAAACGACAAGCCCTATTTTTTTCTTTCAATTACACAGTTTGTAAAAAAATTACAACAGGCACTAATATCAATGTGATCATCATTAAAACTGAACTTCTTAAAAGGAAATGTTTAAATCCCGAATAATGCAGAAAACAAAATAAAAACTTTAATACATGGGAGAGAAACAAGAACCAAGTATTTTGGCAAAAAATCACAAATCTACCGAGTAAACATCTCTCGTTGAATGAACGATTCATTGTAACCGAAATGACGTCATTGACGTTAAGCGCATGCGTTGCGTTTGCATGCGGGGACTACACTCTCATAAACATCGATGCTTAACTTATGCAAGGAAAAATTATTTAGATATGTAAATATCTAATAAACTCTAATCTGAAATTTAACGGCATTTCCCAAAGGTGGCTCTAGAATATGAGAGAATTTAAATAGAGAGAAATTGGATTTACCTACCGGGCTTTTTAGGACGTTTATTTATTAAAGTTGTCGTTCGAGTGGAAAATCACGTGAAGTTTAAGATGCACAGTAAAGAACGCGAAAAGTTCAAAATCATGTAACTCATCGAAAACTTCGATATCTCTATCGATCGGAAGTAGAGTGGTTTTGCGCTTTTTTCATGTTGTTTACATTTTATTGGTTTTATAAACTGAGAAATAAAGATCAGTGAATTGTGCTCTGTTTGTGCTTATGCAATTTGCAATTTCAAGGCATTTCGCATTTCTGATGACACATAATGGACAAGGAGTTGAAACGGAAGGAGAAGATCGTTCATCTCATGAAAGATTTCGTACTAGCTGAGGTATCGAGGAGGAATGAAATTCCTTCAGTGATTAGGGACTACATTTTACACAATTATGGACTGGCAGATAGGCCCAATTCCGAAAACGTATCGGATAAGGAATTGTTCGAATTTACGACGAAATTTGAAGAATTTATAAGAGAAAAATATAAAGCAAGAAGATTTGATAATTATCGTTTGGTGACGCCTGATCTGGATTTAAAAGACAAATTTATTAAGGCTTGTGAAACGTTTCAAAATGCCAAAAGCGATTACTTAGACGTGATCCTTCGACTGATTTCCTTGCTCAGCGAAATGGTGAAATTTAGAGAAAGTTATTCGGAGCATCTGAAGCAAAGAACTCTAATGAAAAAGGATGAGCTTGAACTTTTGGAAAAGAAATTGTATTCATTGAAATTGCAATGTTTCATCAAGTTTTATGGAGAAAATGATGCTTTTGAAGCGCACTTAAGATTGAATGAAATTTTGATAGAGAAACACAATAAATTAAGAGCTGATTTTGATAAACTGACTCAGCTTGACAATAGTTATACCAAATTGAAAGATAATAAGAAATATCTTGATTTACTATACACCTATAAACAACTTCTAAAGACTGAGAAAAGGTTGGAATACATGATGAAAGATTAGAAATTAATTATCAGGGTGATAATGTGTTTTCTTAATCTTCACTTTTTAATAATCTTTTTGCGCTTTATCATATAATATTAAGATCTTATAAACTCTCGTTATAGTGCAATATTTGTTTTATATGGGAAGATTACTTTCACATTAATTTATTATAAATATATATATATCTAAGAGAAAATATAAAATTCAGTGATATTTATCAATTCAAGAGTATTGCTGGGTTATATAATCTGAAATTTCCAGTGCAAACTTACATTGTGTTCAAAATTGAACAATCATTAGTCTTCAGAATTAAAGTTAATGTTCTTGAAGGCTTTCTTCTGTGCATTTATATCTCTGACTTTTATTAATACTTTACTAATATAAAAGAAATAAGTATATTTAAATTTATAGCTAATTAAGAATCTGTGAAATTACTTGATAGGAAATAAATGCTGTAGTTCTTTGTTTTAGTCAATTCCAAAATTATGCACAGTTCAAAAGTTAAAATAAGAAGGCTAAAGAAAATTGACACATCATTTTGCTTGAATTATTTACATAAAATACAATAAATTGTTAACCCAGAAAATTTTTTAATTCATAACTATTTACACATCATCCATAATTCCTTTGCTTTGATGACCAAGAACTAACATTTCAATTTTAAATAAATTTGTTTTAAAAAAAAAAAAGAAAGAAAAGGACATTTTAGATTATACAAAAGACTGTTTCCCCAATATAATATATAACAATTCTCATTTGTATATTTTTGAATAAGTATAGTCACATTAAAACATTTTACATTTGAATGTACAAAATAATAGTTAGCTTTCCTGAAGCAAAACTATATTTTCAAATATAAAATAAATTGCAAAAAATAACTGTTTTGTCATCCCTACAGGATGTTTATTTGGAATTAGTATAATATTTTTATTTCTGCAAAAGGAATGGAAGGATTGAAAATTTAATTCACTTATTTTTAAATCAAATTGGATCTTGTAAAAATAAAAAATGTTTTGACAAATTTATGCTCATTAGAAAATTTTCAAATTTTACCTTTATTCACATTACTTATAATGTATATGGCTTTGGTGAAATGCAACTGTTTAAAATGTCTCTAGTCAAAAAAATAATCAATTAGAAATGAATGAAATCATTTTGATCAATAGTTTTAATAATAAGTTAAAATACATATTCTTGGTCTTTTATTTTTACACAATAAAGTCACAGACTTTTCCAAATTTGATGGGAAAGCAAGATTATTTAATACAGATCTTTTTCAAAATAAAAACGACTTCACAATCAAGTCTACTTTTCTTTTGAAGTGAGCAATTACAATTAGGAAAACATCATCCAAAAAACAAAATCTGAGATTTTTTAACTCAGATTATATTTTATGTGAAAAATATCTACAGTTCAATCTTTTTGATCTATTTAATACTCTCAGGCTGAAAAGATATTTAGAATTAAGCAAATGTTTCAGATTCTAGACAATAATAATAATAATAATAATAATAATAATAATAATAATATCTAATGTCTTTTTTTCAGGAATCATGACATAGATTTTAAATGTTTTGCAAATAATTTTTGACAAATGTGAAATAATCAATTCTTCATTTAAGAGAAATCAAGAGATTTCGACCTTTAAAACATATCCACCCAAATAAAACGTCTCCTAGTTCTTTTATACTGAAGCACAAAATTGAATTTTTTTTTGATCATTTAATATTTTTACAAAAACCAATTGCAACTTGAGAAATAACATTAACTTTCTTTGTAATTAAGATTAGTACTGATTTTATATTTTTTTTATAATTTTAAAGCCGTATCGGATCTTTTAAAGGACATAAAAATTAAAAAAATCTTTAAGTAAAAATCTTCTTTGAAAAGTTACCATCTGCTCCAAAAGAAACAAGCTGATAAATCCCATATTCTGAGAAAGATACTTGTAGTAGTAGTAGTAGTAGTAGTACTAGCAGCAGCAGCAGCATCAGCAGCAGCAGCAGCAATAGCAGTAGTAATAGTAGAAGTAGCAGTAAAGGATCAGCTTTAAATTACAATTATAAAACTTATTATATTAATATCAATATTTTTGAAGAAAATACTTCTAGTTCTCTGAAACTAAATTCTTCAGATAATTCCAGTGATTTTTGAATTTTTCTTTTTCTTTACCTTGCTCACATCCATTTTATATGATTCAATTTAAAGTATGAGGTTTCTTTTCTTGCCTAAAAAATTATCTTAATCACAATAAATAACTAATCTTCTTTTTTCAGTTCTAAAGATTTTTGCGGAGAATTTACGGTTCCATTTTCTTTGCCCTCAACAGTAATGGATTTCTTTTTATTTTTGGAATCTTCCTCCATTTCAGCGGAGAATCCGAATTCATTTACTCTAGTAGGATCAGTTTTGTAGATAAATTTCTGATACAAAAATATGAAGAAGACAATATCTACAAAAAAAAACCCAATTCGCGCTAAAATATCCGTGTAATTTCTTTTTCCAATTTTAAAAATCAAAAGACTAAATCTCTTTAAACAATTTTAAAAAAATTTTTTCAAGCATCAAAATTAAACTTACCATCTCTAAAACAACCTAATCGATACATTGTAGGCATTTTTATAACAAAAGCAAATATGTCATCGATAAATGTATTTAAAGCTTTATAAGTCATCATCCTCCATGGCAAATGGGCGACAGATTTCAGTTTGTAATTAATAAATAACTGAGGTGTCATCATGATGAATCCTAAAAATTAGAATATAATTTCAGCGTCAAGAAAATCAGTAATTTTCATTTTTTATATCAAAAATACAAAATTTATAAAGGAAGAAAGAGTTTTAATTTTTAAAGTATTTTGATGATTGATAAGTTTCGTCGATGAATGATTGGAAAATTAATAATTTTCATAAATCTTAGAACAGACTTACCAAAAGTTAACAAAAATCCATAGAACATGGAAAGAATCCATGAATACCATCCTTTATGCTCCTGATAAATAAGTGAGTAAATTCCGTAACATACTAACAAAGGATATATTGCCCTAGATAGATATTTAAATGCCATGAGATCATATTCCCTTGTGCTAGATTCAACGTAAGATCCCTTATCTCTAATAGTGAATTTTGGAATGACTCCAAATAATTTACATTCCCTGTTAATTTTTATATCTACAACCTAAAATGAAATTAATGCTAAAGTAAAATTTAGCTAAAAATCATTTGAAGACTTAATAAAAGCGAAATCATTTTTTCTGCCTAAAATAAACTTTCCGATCATTTAATGCCTTACAACATATAAACAAAAAGAAACTATTATTTCCTTACTTTATTTATCTTCCAAATTTCAATTGCAAGCCCCAAAAAGCAACTAATTCTTACTATGGCGTTGGTGTCATTATCCATTACATACAACAAAACTATTAATGACTGGAAGACATTAAAAAAAACCGATCTAACTGACAAGCCTTCCAGGGACTTTCTATTATTCCAAAACTGAATATCTGTAAGAATATCAAATTTCAATTTGTTCATAAGTTTCAAACAATAAATTAGGGAATAAACTGAACAATGTGAATTTTATTATACTGCTGAACATGCACTGATATTTGTATTTTTCAAAACATTCAAAATATGATTTTATATACCTCTCACATTAAGCTAAAATGAAAAAACTAGATTACCATTTTTAAATGCTAGTAATTCAAATACACTATGTAAAATAGAAACAAATATGGTTAATCCTAGTAAATATGGGGAAGCTTCTAATAGTGCTTCTTTAATTGAATCTTGATCGTCGTCATTTTCCTCTTGACCAAAAGAAGTCCATGAATTTCTCACACCTTGAGAGGAATAAAGTTGCCATTTAAACAATGACAGCGGTTTGAAAGTCACTACAAGATCCAAATATCTGAAAATTTTTAAAAATATATTTACAGTTTATAAATTTTAATTTTTTGCTTAATAAAAAAAACTGTCACATAAAAAATACTGAATACATGTGAGTCCCTTTAAATTTAATTTATACTTACTGAACAGTGTGATTAATAGGTGTATAATCCTTCATCATATTCCAGAAATCATTCATGTACAATACTGGCTTATATCTGTCACCACCAGGCAAAAAAATCAGGTCTAGAGTAAAAATTGAAATGAAAAAATATTCAAAATAATAAATCATAAAATAAATATCAAATCAAAAGTAGTGGAACAATTTTAGTTACAACTCACATTCATCTAAAGGAGGTGGCACAGAACCTTTCACCCAATTTGTATGATCAGTGACTAAATTAACTGTTAAATTTGGATGCCAGTGTGAAAGTGTTTCACCCTTTATATTTTCAGCAATTCTAAGCTGTTCAGCAGTTAATGCTGTTTCTCCAGTCAAAAGATTGTGAGTTTTCATAAATTTTTGCCTTTTAAATTTATTCAGCTGCTTGTAATTGTAAGTCATAAGATTTCCAGCATATTTTCTTCCTGCTGCTGGATTAGGTGAATATCCATGAAGTGTTATATAAACGTGCAAATATATGGAACCATTATTTTTCAAGGACTGAAATATATCAGAAATGTTCATATCATATTTAAATTAATTTTCAAACCATAGAAATAAATTTCATTTTAATAAACAATTGAAAATATATAAATTAAATACAATTAAACTTACATCACTGGTTTTAATTCTAGCAGACTTTATATCACTACCATCCCCAAAGGGACCACTAGTCCAATCTCCATAAACTATTTTTTGTTTCTTCCAAAATAAAGCATCTGTATCATTAAAATTATAAAATTCATCTTCTTCTGACAGATACATATATAAATCCTAAAAATAAAAATTAATTTATTAAAATCTCATTTCTCACATATTGTAAAGAAAATAAAATTGTAAATTTCTCACATACTGTAAAAATTTTGTATTTAAAGTTTTCAAATCTATATTTCCAACTAGATAAATGAAAATAAAATCAAATAAGACAGACATTAACTAAGATTATGATCTCATTATTATTATATAATAATAAAAATAAATATAAGAAATAATTTCATACAAACAGATGTAAAAAATAATTTTATTTACAATTGTAAGAAATTTACGAGATAAAAACTTCTTTATTTCATACTTACTAGTAGTGTCCCATTATCAAAAATATTAACAGCTGGTAGTTTTGTGATGTTGGATGCACCAATAGAATTCTCCTGAGGTCTTCGGAAAAATGAAGTAATAAAGTATATTAATAGAGCCCTTACAATTATGGTTTTAGTCTTAGCTAAAAATGAATCAAATCTATTTGGTTGCTGTGCTTGCCCTTGGGCTTGCTCGACTGTTTCAGGAGCTCTAACCTATGAAAAAAAATTAGGTTATGTTCATTTTTATAATTCATTGAATTAAACCATTTTAAATATTTCATTGAACTAATCCAATATTAACATGATTTCACATGACTATAATCTTAACAATTTTTCCAAATATTTGGATAAAGGTGATATCTTATAAATTATTCTTCTGTTTAATTTATATGTAAGTAAGAAACAAATTATATTTAGTAACAAAAATAAGCTTCAATTATTAAAATTGAGCGCACATGCTTTAATTAACAGGAAAATGTTTTGGAATATAAATATGTAAGCGTTTGACACTTATCAAAATTACAGAAATATATTCATTTACAAATATATTAAACTGATTAATATCAATATCTTTTGGGAACAACTTATCGATGATTGAATGACTCATTAACGATTTAAATGAATTAACTTTTAATCGTTGATGCAACTTCTGACGATAAAATTGCGAATTTTTCGCGCATAAGTAAATGACATATTTTGCAACAAAAAAGTAATTTTTATTTAATGTAAATGCCTTTTTTTCAGTGTATATAAGAAAGGAGAAAAGATTTAAAAATCGATCAATTAACTGAAAGTTTAAGAACATTCACATGACTAATTTAAAAGGAGAAATAAATTGGGACAATTATTAAAATGCAACAAAATCATAAGGAAGTGACAAAATTGTAAAAATTTATAGTAATTCCAACCTCTTCTCTGCTGTTTTCTGGTAGCTGCGAAACAATTTCGGAATTGCCTACTTCATTTTCTGCCTTTTTATCAGTATATTGAGCACTATCCAACTCACTTTTTACAGCCATATTTACAAATCGCAGCCTTCTACGCTATAGTAATCCTTGAAGTTCCAAATATTTTACTAACGAAGTAATTCAGAAATCATTTGGCAACACTGCACCAATCATTTTCCGCTTTTCAAATCTCTGCATCATTTTATTTTTTAAACTTCTTTTTTTTAAATACTTATTAAGGATCTTATATTATTTTGTAAGAATAATCCAGCTAAATAGAGAAAAATATAAATTGCGCTTTATTAAATTTCCTTTCAGTAAATGTGTTTCATCGGCAAAGAAATTTTAATTAATTCATCCGAATGTAATTTCCTTGACTGAGAACTCTTCAATGATCGAATTTAAAATACATGATATTTAAGTACAAAAATATGAACAAACATTTGTGAAATTTTACGTTATAAAAAAATAATTACGAAGATGCGAAAGCAATGGTATGCGCGACAGAATTAGAATAAATTTACAGACGCTGTGGTTTCCAAGTGATAATTAAAAAAAATCAAGATCGGCCTCTTAAAATAATTGTGCATTTAATACAAAAATTTTGTAAAGAATGATCTTCGTAACGGTCATTCACGCTTCAAATATTCTTGCCGTACATTTCAATTTTGAAAGCTTTTAATAATCAAAAATGTTGATTACTTTAAGTTTCTTCATTGTATAATTGTGAAATTTACATCATTTCAGCATAATTTAAAGTGGCAAATTTATAAATCGCTTGTTTTTAATTACTTTAACTGTTTTAAAAGTATATATTTCGCAATCACAACAGCGAAAAAAAGTAAATATTAACTTTTTAGAATGAAATTGTTTAATATTATATATCAACTCCTAAAATATTTTTTTCAAGATTAATTAATAACAAATTAAAATTCATATTGTCATCTATAAAAATGAACTATGCTTATATTTAAAAAAATCAAACGTATAACAGATCAAGTTCATTGTGAAAGATCTATAGGTACACAATCTTACTCAAAAATATATTTAGGATTGTTACCAACTGTATTTAAAGTGTGGTTTATTACACGAAAATTTAAAAACAGCAATTTTCAAAATTGATAATCCTAAAATTTTTCTCTCATTTTAGATATTCTTTAATTTTATTGCATGCCTAATTTTCGTCTCATTTCCTTTTCCGCATATAACAACACAATCATTGCAACTGTAATTTGTAATTGTCATAAATTGCTTTTCACATTTTTAATTATTCATTTCTTGGCTCAATTTCGTTCACTGTTAATTACGAACAATTCAAGTATAACTCAATACATTGGTAGTTAAAATCATAAATTTTTACTACAGTGCAATTTGAGACAAACATTTAAAAAAAAAAAAAAAAAAAAATTTGAAACCGCAATCAGAAAGTATGCACTTTTCTTTTCTAACGTATCAGATCCTTTAGATGCATTAAAGAAAAGGAAAAATTTACTGTCAAATAAGTCATAAAGTAAAGTATTTTATAATGGAAATTTTCGAATTAACCACAATACGAAAACTGTGTTGCGGATTCAAAATAGAAAGTGTCACCATTTCAGTGAAATAGTCGTTGCAGGATTGTTATGTTTTTATAAAGTTCGGAATTTTTTCATATCGTTTTAGCGGCACTCGAACTTGCATGGTTCGATACGATTGCGATTAAATTAATCAGTTCTAAAACTTGCGAAACAATTTGTTTTCCAACGTTTATTTTAAGGTACCTGAGTGGTAAGGCATTTTTTTTTTTTTTTTGGAAAATAACCCGAACCAAAAACCGTGTCCCACAAGCTGTTTCCGAAGGTTTACGCCTCACATCAAATTTATCTTTTCTTTTTACCAAGTAAAACGATTTCCGTTTTTTTTTTGCCGGAAACTTCGAATAATTTTAGAAGAAAAAATTTTGAGCCTGACAATTTTGGATGTGTTGTTATTTACGCGAAGGACTTCTCGCATTTTCTAATGTTTTGCAGCATTTAGAACTTGCGCTAATCATAATTTTGCTCGCGTGCCAACAAAAATCACGTCTCCCGCCATTTGCGACACGAATATCGCAATTTTGCCCACGGTAAGGTGCGCATAATACGGTTAAAAACTTTAACAGAAATTCTCAAAGCCGAGTGCGCCCAAATTCGAAAGCATTGTGAATTTGAAAAATTCATTTGATGATCCGCGGGTCCATATAAAAAAGCGCGTTCTTGACGTGTAAATTTTCATGCGCACCCTCCGATGGACATGTCGCTAAAAAAACTCCACGTTGTATTTCGAAATGTCGAATTTATAGGATGCTATAAAACTCGAAAACGATGTCAAACAACAAGCTTTGGACGGTTGAGAAAAGAAGAAAAAAAAAAAAAAAAAGCTGCGATATAAGCTTATTTAGCCTAACCTAACCTGTTCAGGAGTGAAACTTGAATTCGGCGATTTTTCCGGCTTTTAAAAATCGCTTTTAACATTGCGCTTAGGACAGTAACTTCTCGATTCTGTATTTGTGGCGTCTTGTCTGCCTTAATCATTAAATACACGAATTTACGATTCGAAATTGTCATGAATTATTTCCCATTAGGATGAAGTATGGCGTTGCAAAAAAAAAAAATATTTCAGGGAACAATTCAAACCTTTACTTGAGTTGCAATTACCCATAGCAAATCTTTGTTATGCACAGAAAACATGGCACCGTTCACATCGGTTTTAACAATAAAAAAAAAAATCTCCATTTGTATTTGTAGGTTTAAAAATCCGGGTCCTCAACCAACCTAAAATTTTTTAACCCCAAGTGACGTTTTTTTTTTCTCGTTTCCCTACAGCTTTGTGTCAACCCCTACGAGTTAAACGTGAAAGTATGAAAACATAAGTTGAATTCATTTAAAAAGGAAATGTCGATTGACATATGTAAAGACCAATCTGTTTGCTTAATAAGAAGGATTGGAAGAAAAAGCACCTAACTATTTATTTTATTCATATACATTGCCTTTGTACTTATGAAATTCGTGATATAATTTTAGAAAATATTCAGCATAACACACCTTCGACATTTAAAACAAAAATTGAGCTTTCCATTTCTCCTCTTTCCGAATCCGTTCTTTTAAATTTAGTTTTACCCTAATTGCGGGATCCTACTGCCTTCATACAAGACAAACATTCAACTCATTTTCGACCAGGAAAATCATCTTTAGAGCAGTTATGCTAATGGCTTTAAGTTTTCATAGGTCAGGGATTCCTATATTTTAATGATCAAAAAGCCATTTCGTTAAGATCTGTCTTTTTATCAGTGAAAAATTCTTTCGCGTCGGCGCTTCACATTTTTTTTTCTTTTTTCAAGATTTATATATACCTCGTTTTTTAGTATTTAAATTAAAAAGATATAAATGTACCTTCTTCTCTGAGGGAACGCAGTAAAAATGCTAATGCCGTCGGTTGAAGTAATGATCCTTTTCGCGGACGGTTTCTTCCGAAATTGCTTTTTTATGGCATCAATAAAAAAATTTTAGGAGCACTAAAAAAAAAAAAAATGCATTTTTCGTTTTCTTACAGAAATTTGACTCGAAGTGGCAGATATCCGCTTGCTTACGAGGTGCACGAAGCTCGCGGAATCCACTGGCGGTTAAGTGGATTAAACAAATTATTCCAAAAGTGGTCGTTGGCTTTATTCTTAATTGCGATTGAAGTATTTACAGAGGTCAGCCAAACACAATGCTGGTGCCAATAAGCAGAATACCAATTAGTTCAACTGTTAAGGAGAAATAACTGTTAAGATCCAATCGATTTTATCTTACGAATCGTTGAAGCGGAAATATTATTTTACCTGATGGAAGGTTATGGCAGGTCACATGGCTTTAAATATTCAGATTTTAATCGGGAAACCCACCCGAGCGATTTAGGGTAAAACAACGAACACGCTCGCGGTTCCCCGCTTCGCGCGCTGCTAAAGAAACGCAAGAGATGAGCCCGTCAGGTTGTTGCACGCGAACCGTTGGATCACGAGCTCGACAAATCGTGTGGGGCTTTATCACAAGCATCGGACTTGTGTCAACTACAGTTTCTCTCCTTGCTCTCGAAGGGACGGCCTCGTTTGCCTGCAGGAACGAGTTGGAGCGAACGTGAAAATGCTCGACTCGAGACGAAAGCAAGCGAGTGGGATTTCTCGTGGAAGGCGTCGAGAGTTGCAAAGGGCAACGTCGGAAGTAACCGGAAGGAAGACGCGATTTTCCCATCCGCCGATCGATATCTCGCTTTTCTCTGTTTCCACGTTAATAACGCCGCCAGAAATCGCGCTTTCGGTTTCTCTCTCTCTATCTCTCTCTCTCTCTCTCTCTCTTTCTTTCTCTCTCCCCTCGGACGGAAACTCGCACGTCGACGGATGTAACGTAACAAAGTCGCGGATCGAGCTTGACGTCATTCCGACTACCGCGCGATCGTTACAACCGACGCCGTTTATTAACCGGCACGCGATTGATGGCGAGGATCAAGGCGGCGGCGGCGGCTGGAGGAGGGAGGGGGGAGAAATAAGGGGCGGGTAAAGGGGAAGCGACAAATTTTCCCGACTTTTCGGGGATGAAAATAAACGACCGGGAAGGGCGGCGGCAAAGCCTTGGTTAAGCGACGTGATCGATGAACGAAATCGCGAGCAAACAATGGCTCGTAATGGAAAAAAGAAAAAAAACAGGTATCAAGTAGTGGAGTTTAAAATATGAAACCTGATCGCGATATCGGCCTGTAGAGTATGAACTCTGATGCAAGTAAGATCAACGAACTCGGTGCTACACAAATAAATAAAAATTAATCGATCATATTTATTTTACATCATTTTATTTTTATTAAGTGGTTTTGTTTTAATATACGCATTCGCATACCTACATATATATATATATATACACACATATATATATGTAATAATAATTCAGAGATATTCCGGGTGCGTGTTTTTCGTGCGAAGTTTTTCTATTTTCTTTTTTATTTATATTTATATTTTTTTTTAAATTTCAAAAACCATCGAGTGCATAATACTAGAGCTATCGAACATGATGGTGATTTTTAAAGTAATTAATAATCATTTTTATTGCGGTTTATACTTTTTCGTATCGATCCGGTAATAACCGACCGTGGCAGGCACATTTACACTTGGGACGTCGCTCAGGTAAATAGCAATTCGATTTATTTGTTAGTGAAGGAAGATGCGTACGACGAAGCCGACGCACGGGGTCCACGCGTGAGAGCGAAACCGGGGAGATTTTCTTTTTTCCGGGATTCCCCCGGGGAATCGCGGAGGCAAAGGGAAAAAACCCGAGCGGGCGCGAAGTTTCCCGAACGAAAAAATAAAAAAGTAAAAAAAAAAAAAAAAAAAAAAAAATGATTACCACGAAAATGCGTAACGTAAGAATTTAACGAAGATAATTGTATAGAACAGCGCCCCGCAGTCTGCCAGCCGAAGTGAAATAAAAAGTCAGGTCCGAATAATACGACTGCAACGCATTTAATAAGCCTTCTTATTCGGAAAAAGAAGAGGAAAAAAAAAAAAAACAAAATAAAAAATAAAATTAAAGTGGTCCATACAACCCATTTCTCCAAACGATTTTTTTTTTTCCGTCTCTCCTCGGCTTCGTCTGACCGTTTCGCATCGTAAGATGACCTTTTCCGCGCACGCCGATCGCGGCTGAACATCCGGTTTTTTTAAACGCCCAAAATCACACAGACAACTTTCTCACAGTCTTCGAGATTCATCTCTTCGGAAAGCGATTACACAATGACCCGAGCGTATCTCTCTGGTGAAAGCAAATTCAGGCACCTGAACTTTTTCTTTTTTCTCCTTCCCCGTCTCTGACTTTTCCGGAACGAACGGGAGAGGCAGCTTTTCCGGAATCCAAAATTGATCGCTAACGAAGCGCTTGAAAATGAATTTCCACGTCATTAAAAAACAAAAAAAAAAAAAAAACCGGAATGCATAACTGCCAGGGTTACACCGTCTGACCATCGAAAGCGACCGTTCATCCGTGCAGTCTAGGCCAAAAAGAACCCAATCTACGATGCGACGCATGGGAAATTTACGATTTTTCGGATCGGAGTCGAATGGTTGCCCCCAACCTGACATTCCACCAAAATAACAAATCTTCGGGACTTTCGAAAAGGAGTAGGCGCTGATGCAGCGCCGGGTCTCTCCCCCCCCCCCGGGCAAAGTCAGATTTTCGTTTCGCCTCCCTTTCTCTCGGGGGTGTCCGCGGCGATGGCATTTGGAAAACCGTCGAGGCAGATTTTTGACGCAAAAAATTGGGAGGGACGGGGGGGGGGGAAAATGACTGCCTTTCGGCAACGGAAAGAAGCCTGCCACCGCTTCTGCGGCAAATTTCGTGTCGAACGATATCGCTCCAGTTATAAGCGAACGGTTTTTTTTAAGCGAAGCGATTGATTTACATCCGCGTTCGAAGGCGTTATCTCCGCGACAAATTGCAGATCCGCCCGGCCCAAGTGAGCGGACGAGCGGCATTTCCGCCGCGATTCGGGAAGCCGAGAACCCGCGTGTTTTGGGACGGGGATGCGTCGTTAGCGCGTGCACGCACCGCTTAAGCGATGCGGGACAAGCGCAATACGCGAGAGCGCAAGATTACGTATAAATCACAAATTATAACTCATTTTTACTTTCCGTCCGTTATACGGCGTTGGGTTTGCGAGCGTGTGGTCATCCTGAATAGTACCCAGGCGATTCCTTCACGAAAAACCTCGCTTTTAACTTCAATCACGAATGAATTAAAAGAACCTGTCACACGTACACAACATTATTTAATTGCACCGAAGTAGGTCTCGAAGCGGCACAGCATAAGAAGCCCGTAAACCTTTCGTTTCGTTTCCATTCGCGTAACGCGCATTTTAAATTTCCATTTCTTCTCTCTCTTTCTCTCTCTCTCTCTCTCTCTCTCTCTCTTATTACTTTATCTCCGAGTCTCAGCGCGCATTTTTACTCTCTCTTTCTCTTTGCTCGGTCGCGTTTCGTCACAGGTAAGATAAGTACGGTGACCGCTAATGAAGAAGTTAAGCAGAAGAAAAAAAAAAACTCGTATCTTTTGTCTCGGGGAATGAATGAATGAATGATTTTCGAAAAAAGGAAAAAAAAATCATGTCTGCATCTTTCTCTCTCTATCTCTATCTCTCTCTCTTTCTCTCAAAATGTCCCTAAACTTAAACAGATTTACGCACACAATTTGATACTGACACTAATTAAAGAGGAAAAAAAAGATATGAATTAAAGACTGGTTGATACATGAATAAGTTTTATAACAGGACTTTTCTGACTTCAAATTGCACTCCTGTGCAGGTTCTGTCCCTAAGAAAGAAGGAAAGTTGGGCAATTTTGTTCCGTTTAAATGACATTTACCGGTTTTTTCTCTTTTTTTTTTTTTATTCGCGGGGCATGATATTTCAGAAGTTGGCAATATATATATATGGGTGATGACGATAACGATAACGACGACCTGAAACCCCGAGAAGGAAAAACCTTTGCGGAATCTTTTTGTGCGCGCGGACGCCCCGCTCAGGAAATTTATTTAACTTGGTCGTTTTACGATGTAAACTATGTGAGAAGTGGAAAAAAAAAAAAGAAAAAAAAGTTTCAGGTTTTTGCCGGTCGGTGTAAGAGAAAAAAAAAAAAGGAAAAAAAATTAATGTCGGTGCCTGAAAAGAGCTGAATCATGCCGAACAATCAAATGCGTTTATTAATGTTATAAATTTGGTTTTTTTTTTTTCTTTTTCTTTTATTCCTTCCTCTAAAATTGACCACGAAGATCGAATTTTCCCACGATTTTCGGGCGGAAAAGCGGAAAATATTCGACGTCCGGAGAAAATGCAAAACGCCGAGCGCGGGGCGCACCATCCTCTTTCATGCTCCGAAAGCGCCGTTTTGCAAAATGGATGAAAGCACGCTCGGCGATCATTTCGGGGATTTGTTTGTACCGAAAGAAGGATTCTGCGATACTTTTCATAACTTCGAAAAACTACGTATTAGAAAATCTGCAAGATCCAAGGGATGAATGTTAAGGATGCGCAAAATGATTGATCTTGATCGCCGAGTAATAAATTTAATGAGGCAAAATTATACATGTCTTGTTATTATTCGCTAGATGCCACGGCGAAAAACTAAGTGGCAGGACAATACTTTGAACCTGATTCATATTTGAGGGAAATCATGTACTGGGACAATTTATAAATTCTTCGACAGAAAAGTTTCATTGGAAATCATCCAGAGACGAGGTGAAATTTGCCTCAAATACATATTGGGGGAAAATAACATTGATGAATATTAAATACACCGGTACACTGGAAGACATGAACGTACTGATTAACATAAAGTATCAGAAATACGTGGTTGAAGTTTTTGATTTAATATGAACACGTTATTTCTTTCGCGAAAACGTCTTTCGGGTGATTATCGGAAACGTTAAAATTAAGGATCCGGTAGTTGGCCGGCACGTGAGGAAGGTACGGATCAGAAATTTCCCAGAGAATATCGGTTTTGGAAATCAAGATGCTTTGGTGGTGCACGGTTAAGAGGCACAACCGATGTAACATATGCTTTCGAATTTGGAATATTGAATATTTCCGGGGGGGAGGGGGGGAAGGCAGATAAAATCGAATAACCGGAACTCTGTCTTTGGCCGACATTAATTAATGATCAGTGCCCGATTCCAGAGTGCAATCATCGACAGCCGATGAAAGCTGCATCGCAACGGCTGAAGCAAAATGGATTGCGTGGCACCTGAAATTCGGCTGCCGCCCCGAGTGATGGGAGAAGGAAAAAAAAGTAAATTTGCAATTCGCTTGGAAAATGTCGGTAAATAATTTCCTTTCCGCACCGACAGCGATAACCGACTCCGACATAAACCTTGTGGAAAATTTTAAATTTCCTCGCTTGAAGGTGTTTAATTTTCCGAGGGCGTTAAACGTCGTCCGCGCCTGACTGCAACGTGGCAGCAGTTCGTGATTTCGACGAGGAGCCAGCGAGGTGCGCGGAACTTCCGATTGTCTGCCGAATTCCGAACGATTTCCACGGGCAAAATAATTCCGGTCACGATTCCGAATCTTTTCGGCCGTCGGTCAAAAAGAGATCGGAAAAAGTAAAATAATAGTTTGCCTTAATTATTATTAAATCCTTACGAACTTGTCAACGCTTGACCTTTAGAGTAAATACAGCAAACATCATAAATTTATCAATCCATAAAATACGACAAGAGCGGTCCCCATTGTGAGTGTCTGTGCGTAAAGGGCCGGTACCCGTTTTACATTTAATTCGCTAACGGTATAGAAATAAACCTCAGGCTCAGATTTTACACGATATTCTCATCTGAAATTTAATATATCAAAATCTTCCAAAAAAAAAAAAAAAAAAAAAAATGTCACCGGTCTTAAACAACGCGGTTTTATACGTTAATTACGATGGCGTTCAAGTCTCTCAATAAAACCCTAATGTTCCCAATTACTTTTTATGTACGCCAACCTATGACCGATCAGTCTAAAATAAATTTTTATTCACTCCTCAAGATTCATATATTATAACATTATGCATTACCATTTCCGATATGAAATTGCTCCTTAAACGTTTCTCTCCTCATTGCTCATTTAAAACGTTTACTTATCAAATATTTTAATTTTATTTACGCTTTTTTTTAATTTTATACTATTCATGTGATGAATGTAAATCGAATAAAAATCAATTCTACTGAACGCTGACTATCCATATTTTGGGACATCAAAATTGAGAGTGGCCGCGGTATTTGATGACTAATTTCCAATAAACGTTATTTAATATTTTACTTTTCAACATGTAACTTCATATATATATATATATTTAAAAATATCAATCAACAATGAATGTAGTTTTACGTCCCATCGAGAAATACATACAATATAAAAAAATAGTGATAATATTATATATAAATTTTTAGTATGTTATAATTACACTGATAATATAATCGTAGTGAACAAGGATAGCCACAAGTTATTGTTCATTCGAAATATAAAAATGTAATTATTCATGAAAAATATGTCACTTCAGCAGTTAGCTGAATACCACTATCGATATGTTTTTTAAATGAATAGAAAAGATCAAGCAATTTTTCTTTGATTAACGAATTCGACTGGGTGAGTAATGATTTTTAACTTTAAGAATAGCTCCGCATAACTTGTTAAATACATACTATCGGCAGTTGACTGACCTTTCTCAAATGCTAACATCCAGATCTGAAGAAATTATAGTGGACAACAAATTTTGAAGGATGAATATTAATAGCGTATTTTTCGGATATTACTGGTTGCTATCAGAATTCATGTTCTTGAAACGAAAGGGGCTTTATATTGTTCATAAAAAGCAAAAAAATATTGCTTTGCGGCGCTTGAAAATGAAATTATTCAATTCTTCATGATGGATTGGCCAATTATGTATTTCAATTAGGAATTTTAAGCTGAATGTCTTGTTTGATTGACATGAAACTGAAAGAAATTGATTCAATATATTACAGATACTCATCTGAAGGGACAGATAAAAGGCCAAATATGAAGAAGGATCGAAGAATGTCATAGGAAACTGAATTTTCTTTCCACAGACAGAATATAAATTTGCATTTCACGTGAAAAGACAAAAAGTTCCCACAGGTCTGGCAATTTGCTTTCAAATACTCATACGTTAAACTTTTCATACCATATAATTCACAGTGCAAATTTTAGTCTGTATGATATGAGATAAATTTAACGTTTTAAACTGCGTATGGAGCTGTAATAAAGCACCAATATGAATATAACAAAATATTTTTAACATTAATTACTGATATTAATTTGCCATTCTTTCATGTATTATAATTTAGGTTTTTCACTTGTCCCAATCTGAGAACAAGAATAATATTAGCTGTAACAACATTTCATTCTGATTAATACAAGATCAAATTTTTTTTTTCACGAATTGGCTGGGCGTGTCTGGATAATTTTTGAAATAAGAATGAGCTTTTGGTGTTATATCGATTATTAGTTACATTTTTAATGCGGAAAAACATGAAAGCGCGAATGCTTTTTTATATCGGTTACTTGCTGAATGTAGAACGATTTTTTCATCCAAAAATATATCCGTCAGGAAAAAAATATTCGATTTATTAATGGAATTTTAGTCGCTATATATTATTTGCGCCTGTTTGTACTAAAAATGTATCTGTACTAAAATCGTACCTGATTATTTAATGTAAATAAACTTTATCTAAGTTATATATCAAACGCTTTTACTTATATAACTGAGAGCATAATATTTTTTCAATACGATTTTATTAATGACCCTGACTTTATGATAATCATATAGTGCTAAATTTTTTTGATCGTAACATTATATTACATTTTTCGTTCTATCGTAACAGATTTAAAATGTTATTTAATAAGCATTTTTGGTTCTCCATCAATTTTCTTCGATCCGATTATTAAAATTGGGTTTTGTTTTTTTTTGCTTTTCAGGAATAATAATCAAAATATGAAAGTACTAATTGTTCTTCTGGTTATTGGCGTATTTCAACATACCCTATCTTCGAATGAAGGAGGTTCTACGGAGAAGGAAAAAGAACCGGCGAGAACGAGCAAGGGACTCTACATCAATTCAAAAGTTGTAGATAATCGAAATCTGTTCAGCCCCAGAATGGACTACGACGAATGGACCCCTTTGGGAAGAGGAGATCCCTTAAAAAATGACCCAACGTACGATTACGTGCCTCCAGTATTAGAAAGAGTACACTACTGGATGGACCCGAGTAAAAGAACACCCGATCCACCGGTACTAAATTCCGGCGTTTTAATATTGGGCTCCTCAAGAACCGAACCAACGTTTACCTTACGCATGACAACGCCTAAGTATCTGAAAGAGTCCCAGGCCGATTCCAGACTCGATACAATGTCCCTCCTCGATCCTTTTTTGAAGCTCGTCGACGTATCAAAATTAGGAATTAACTTAAATCCAAGTACGAACAGCAATTATCACAAGCCTACCACAAATTCCAACCGAATCCATCAGCAGAATTATCAAAGGCCGATTCATAATCAGCAATTCATTAGCCACAGGTACCAGCAGCCGCAGGCCCTACAAAGACCACCGTACACCATGTTAATGCCCCCACCGCCTCCATCTTCGACCTCTTCCCCCATTATGACTTTCGCAACAATTATAACAACGCCAGAAACTCCGAAGTCACAAAACAATCAAGAAACAGCAGCCGTTCAGACTACGGCGACGGGTGCCGGAACAACCGCGACCGCAACATCGACTACTCCCGTCGCTACGAAAACGAACCCGGATTCTAATATAACTACGATTTATCCAACGACCATCCTCGCCAACACAGAAAACGTTTACAAACCTGTTGCCATTGCCATGCCCGAAGAAAACGAAACAATTCGAAACGATGGAAACGAAAAAAACGCACAAACGGAAAAGTCGGAAGCAAAGAAGGAGAGTGAATCAAAAGCAGAAGATGAGACCTCGGTTTTACCGGCGTCGTCCTCACATAACAAAAACAAGAAGCACACCGAAGAAGGATATGCAAGTAATTATGAGAACGGTAACAGCTTTCAGGCCGGGAAACATTCCTCGACAATTCTCTATCGGCAGCACGAGCGACCTTTGTCAGAGTTGTACGGCAATGGCGGAAATATTTACAAACCCAGGGAACCTTACAAATACAGGCCGCTCTACGACAACATCGAAACTTCAAATGTACAGGATAATAATTTAAAAATATCAAACCAGCAGAAGACGCAGCCTCCGAAGGTTATTAAAATGGGAGAAAAATTTCAGTCAGCTTATAAATGGGGAGCCGACAATCGGGCGACGACTACGAGACCTGTGACCACGACCAGAGTTACGAGCACCTTAACAACAGATCCCATGTTCAAACATTACAAGCAACCCTCGGAGCCGCTGAAAGGTCCTTTTTATTTAATCATTCAGGGCCATTCTAAGGTGAAAACCTACGGAGCTAGTAAAAACCCTATAAACGGTCTACTTACGAGCAACGAAATAAAAGACGCGGACGACAGAAAGGACCGCTACGGCGAGTTTCGCGACGTGGAAGCGCAGGAAGCGAAGCGAAGGAGAGGTAAAAACCTCAAGTGGAAGGTAAGAGAAACGAATACGCTAAAAGAAGAGACGGATGCCGAATACGACGAATTTTCAGGCGGTTTCGCTGACGGAAACGACATCACGCCACCGGCAATGCCGGAACTCGAGCGAGGGAGAAATTTAGAAAATTTCGAGGATGCATTCGGCAAGTCGGAAGGTGGCAGCAGCAAAAAGAGATATTTAGCGTATGACTCTTTTAACGATACGTACGTCAGACTAAAGAGATCCGCTCGTGGCAGCAGGCGGCCTCCGAGCGCCGGGGAGACGAAAACAATCAAGACGCCATCGACGCCGACAATGATCACGGTGACAAACCGTCCCACGGTCAGTTCGGATTCGAAGGACACGAAAGAAACGAATGAAAATGGCGAAAACCTCGACATAGAGAGTTTCATAGCGCTTAACGATGATTACGCTCCCGAAGACGTGGTTAGCCTTCTTTTAAAGGAAGAAGGACAAGGTTCCGGTATGGGTAATTTTGTCGCTTCCATTTTCGGAAAATCATTAAAAGGAGACATCGAAATCAAATAAATCTATCGAGATTTAAAATATTTATGTAAAATTATTTATTTATTTATTCAAAGGAGCCATGAATGACTCATTGACAAAAAAGTACGGCTTGAAATGTGTTCGGAAAATCGCATCCGAAACGGTGAAACAAATCCGTAAAATGACGTCACATTAGACGTTTAAAAAAAAAAAAGTGTAAAAAGAATTCGCGGGCATCGATTCAGCTGTGACTTTTTTTCTAAACCGAAAACGAAGAAAGTAATAAACAAGAGAAAAAGAGGATGACAGATTGTCGTGTAAGCAGTGAAAGTTCTTTTGTGCGACGGAAAATAAGACATTTACAAAAGTAAAGAAATAATTTTTTTCCCTGTTTCGTTAACTTATTTAAAGAACTTTATTTTACCATCTTTTAGGTTACGCTAAAGCTCTTGGAGGCTAATCTTTTTAGTAATAAAATTTGAGTTTTTTTTTTCTTTTCTGAAGATGCGAAAAGTGTAATCGAATAATTCGAATTAGGGTTTTTCCGAACGCGCCTGTAAATCTTTGTCTTTTCATATGCACAAGTTGAAATTTCTTTCACCACATAATTGAGAGCACTTCCAATTTATATCCAATCACGTAAATAAAAAAGATAATAAGTAAAATTAATGATCCTAGCTGATATTTGAGTGTGTGATTATGTTCTTACTCACATTTAAATTTTTTTGCGAAAACTAAGGAAGTTCTCACAAGAGTCTTGCTCTTTACTCACACCGCTTACAGTCGTGGCACAAGTTTCGAACCGAAAAAATTATATTTTTCATTCACAAGTTGGCAAAACTTTTTTTACGAAATCCTTCAAAAAGAACTACCGCTAGTTAAAATCGCTCCGTGTAATTAAGGAATTTCTAGTTGAAAAGACAACAAATAGTTATATATTTACGTTATTAATCGTGGAAAAAAATATTTAACTCATTTAAAATATTTCACATAACGAATATATTTCATAGTGGGCAGTTTGAGTGCTTCAAATCCGGGGGCAAAATAAATTTAAAATCTCAAAAATCAGTATAATTTTACATTTTTACACAGTTCTTCAGTAGATCCCGGCGAAGCCAACATTCTTGCGGAATCCTCATCCTAAAATGATCGTTTACATAAGAATAGATAAATGTCGTTTAAGAAACGGAATTTGGTAAAGCAATCGACGTAAATTTTTGTAAAATCAATTTTCAGAAAATGCAATTACGGCCTTCAGAAAATATTTCTGTGACAGTTCTATGAAAAGGTGTATGATCGAAAAAAAAAAACAAAGATATGTCATCGCGTCCTCAGCCAAAAGTTAGAATCCAGACGAACGAGACTTTAATATTCTGAAAAACCGCAATGAATATTTCGAATGCAAAATCGGTCCCTTTGGAAGATACAAGATTAGAGGCATCCCGCACCTTCCCCGGTCGTAAAATTTACAACTTTTTAACAATCTGAAATCAAATTTGTCGTGCCGACCGCTAAGCCACATTTCACACTCCCGTATTTGTCAATGCAAACACGCCATTTTTCGTTTTTTTTCCCCTCTTTTCCTGTCGCCACCTTCTTCCCATTCATTCAAAATTTTTGGTACGAAAAACATCAGAAGTTCGACTGAAAACATTGTTCGTGATCATTTGTTTTTTCCTACCCGCAAAAACGTTTCGGAGGACATCAGAGGAACCCCAACACATGTAAATGAGTAGGAGCACCCAAGAATCACAACTTGAAATTGACATTTTACTAAATATACGCAGATATACATTTGTTATAATAAAACGTCAACTTGAAAACAATCATATCAATCACAAAACTATCATTATTTATTGTGATAGCTAATTGAACGTAAATATAATCATTTTTGATCATATCAATCGCTATTTAATAACATATAAATGTAACTTCCGCTCCTGTTTCTAATTCGAATTAACGAAACGCTAGTTACCAATCCTATAATGTATTTTCGGATTTAGGTATATCCTTAAATTAAGATTATTTGACAATAAATATTGCTTTTTTTTTATATTAAGAAAAACAGAAAAAACTTTTCTTCATCGTGGTTTCCGTTTTCGGTACATAAACGAAAATGTCATATTATTGATATTTCAAAGAATAAGATTTAAAAAATATATTTACATACTTTTTTTATAATTTAAAATAAATTGAAAATTGATTAATAAAACTAAAATTGTCAGAAGGCTTTACACACGTTATTATTTAAAGCCGGGAAGGATGATTTAATATTAAGGTTTTTTTATGATCTGCAAAACATTAAAATTAAATGATTCGAATAATTTTAAAGAATAATAAAATTGTGATTTGAAATAATAAGTTTACCTGCATTGTTACGTTTGCATTATGAGATTTTTGTACATAAAAAGATCAAATTTTATGTACCATTTATATATCACATTGACCAATTTTTTTTTGCAACACATAAAAAATGATTTTTTTCTCACACGCGATTTAGAAATCCAATCCTTCAATATATATAATAAATAGGTTTAGAATTTCTGTCACATTGGCTTTAAGTCGTTCAACTGCAAATTTAACAAATTTAGGTTGCTTTAAATTTGAAATTTACGACCATACCACGATTTAGATGTTTGAAGACAGTCCGTGGACGTGATACGGTTACGGCATCCGGTTGCCCAGTGGGAGTCTCACAGTGAAAAGATTTTTCGACTACAACGACAGAAAGATGCGAAATATCATGGAAATGCGTTTTTGTGTTGTAATCGGTTATAATGGGCGTTTTGCGGCGCGTTTATAACGAGACCTGGCAAGCGGGACCGCGATTAGGTCACCGTCTGACCATTGTAATGAATGAAAATGTTTATCTAGGGCCGTCATCGTATGATGGGGCGGCGGCTACCTGCGCGGCTATAACCGCGGGGATTTTATGTATGTCGTTCAGGATCAAATGTTTTACACGTGTTCTGCTTAAGTGTCACGGATGGGATTTCAAGCCTTAAAACCGTGCGGATTCCGCTTTTTTCCAATACTCGGATATGACCCCCCCCGTGGGATTTTTATCCCCACCGCTGACGTTTGGCGATCCTCGACCGGGACACGAACCTGAATCCCGACTGCGTAACGAGCGAACGAATATTGTTTCTCACATCCGAAAATCCATCGGTGTCCGAACCTCAATGAATAATTTATCTTGGGGGGAAGGGGAAGGGGCTCAAACGTGTAGACGAAGTGTTGTCGAGCTCTTGTGGCGCGTTTTTTGGAGCAGCGCTTCTTTTCCACGAGCATTTTAGATGCTTCAAAAAGTTTAAAAAATAAGTCTGACAAATATTTGTCATGATAATAAATACATATTAAGAGTTGTAGGCCAGTGGGACACCCGTTAGAATGGAGGCTTCCACGCGAGACGCAAGTCGACGATTGAACGCATGTGAGGCAGCGTCCGTGCGAAGTTGGGCTCTAGCCGAAGGAGTTAAAACCTGATACCGGACCGGGAGCGCATAACGGAGGCAGCGAAGGTGCCCCATTTTTGGTGAAGGTTCCGAAACCGGAGATTAAAGGTCGATTTTGACTGAAAGTTGATTTGCGGGCAATTGGGCAATAACCGGGCTTGGGTAAACGGAAACCGTGGACAGATTAACGCATTTTCAGGTGCAGAAGCGCTCACGTGGGGCTTAAGATTAAAAAATTGCGAGAAAAACGACGATGCCGCCGCTAGCGCTGCCGTCGATGCTCCTCGGTTCGTGACCGGAAGCGTTTGTCGTCTACCACTTGGGGAACGCCTCTGAATATTAGGCTGCGAGCGGTTGCCGCCCTTCGAAAACTGCACTGAATGTGTACGTGACAGATGCTGCATCTCCCTCTTAAGCAGATTTTGGCACTTTCTCGTCGTGCAAACAAAATTAATTGGTTTGTTTAATTAAACATTCCGATTATTAGCATTTCATATTGCGCGGAATCTTAGGCAAAACGAGAGGAATCGAAGTCTTCCTGTGGGAAAATTCCTCGGTATGTTCTCTAAGCGGATAATTACTTCCGACATTCTCTTCTTTTTAATCAGTTAGTGCACTGTTAACGACTGCTTCTGCGAGGTGCCGATCCTCATGAAATAGTTCAAATGGTTTTTCCTTCCATCTTTCACGCCAGACCTGCCGGCTTTTGTAAATTGACTTTATGGGTGATGATCCCGCACAAAGCACTTCCAAACCCTGTTTGAAAATATATATAAAACACCGTTCAAAAAAATTTCTCACCAGAATTCATTCTGGAATTAAATTGCTCTTGTAATCGTATGTGGGTGAACGACGCGGAAATTCATCGCGATTGCGAAATAATCGAGATGTGCAGTAAGATAAACTACAACCGCGCTAGGCATGCAAAAACGAGCGAGGCTTGGTGGCAAAACGAAATGCCATGGCATCAGAGTCGAGATGTGGATGTTGGCGCCTCCCCTCTTAGAGATACCTTTGAAGAGCAATGGGAATAAATTAAATCTTCGTCTACTGAGGAAATGACGTGAAATGAAATAAGCTCCAGGTGTGATGAATTCCTTTTTGCTTCCTTGCATCGCCAAACGCTTCACGTCTTCACCACATCTTCGCAAGTTCGAATTTCGAGAAACTCGAGGAAAGGAGAAATTTCAGCTTCCTAATGCTCTCCGCTTTTCCTATTTTTGGGAAATTTTTCTCTCCGTGCTTAACCTGAAGATTGTTCCGTTACCAAAACGGAGCGTTTGCGTTACGGCGAAACTACGTTCTTTATTCCCGTCCCATCAGAAATCACCCAAATTCGATCGAGCCTATTCGATAGGAGTAAAATTTCTCCATGATTAAATAATTTTCCCACATTTTCCGAGTATCGCAAGTTCTTAAGCAACTGTTGGATTTTGAGTACAAAGTTTATTCGCAATTGAGGCTCGTTTTCTGTTTTGATCAAATAATTCAACTGCGGCTGAAAATTAAGTGAAAATTCTCGTTTATTCTGAATTTTTCCTTTTCAGAGACTTTCTCAAATCTGCCGTTCAAAAGTCGAAAAACACCATCTCCAGTATACATTTACATAAATTGCGCATATTTCGGAAGGCTCCTCAATTTCTAGTATCTTTCTGAACATTTCCAAAACTGGATTGTTGTTTCAACACGGAGAAAAAATTTATTCTAAAATTTTTATCAACCCTTAAATGGGTTTTGAATGTTGATCACTGAAACAATTCAAGATACAGCAAATACCATTAAAAAAGAAAAAAATTAAAATATATATACACTTGAAAACTTTCAAAAGGCAGATTCTGGATCAACTGTAATCTCTGTAAAAGAACACATCCAAACAAAATTAATATTGTTTTTATTTAAAGTCTTAAAAGCTAATTATCTTCTTTCGCCTCACGAAACAACTGCAAAGTTTCATTCATGAAATCTGTTAAAGATTATGATGTCTAATAAATGAGATATAAGAACATACTTTCAAATTACGGAATGCTGTCTGATTATTTTAGGCTGAAAAAGCACATCGCACCTTAGTTAACGTGTTAATAAATTGTAATTTTAAAATTAAGTTAAACAAAGTTAATTATCTGATAACGCAATAAAAATGAAAGTAAATGATTAATTAATCATTTTCTCAATTCGTACAAAGATCCTGATGTTAAGTAACGTTGCTTATAACGTAAATACTTCTTAATCTCATCTTAAGCTCGTCACAATACAGAAATTCTTTTGACAAAATTCGAAAATCAAATCACCACTATAAATTTTTCATTTAAATTTCGGTTACCTAATATAACATTTTTACTGAGAAGTAGAATTAAATGAAGCAAGTTATTGATTTTCTCAGCCTAGGAAACAGGACCGCATACGCCTAGTTCAAAGTGTTCACCTGAAAAGAGTAAATTTAACATTTACATCCACAATCTAAACACATATTTAAATTTAAATTTTATTATCTAAACCAAATCACTAAAATAAAAAGCTTTTAACTTTCTTGCATTAATAATTGTTTCTAATGTTTACATAATATATTTACATAATGCTTGAATCAATGTGATAAATTTATTTTTTTGTTATAAAAAAATTACTAAAAATCAAATGAATATCATAATCATGCAAAAAGAGGATTTAATGATAATGTCATTAACTAATACATAATGTGTCAGTAAAATACTAACTATGTCATCAATCTTCAAAATTGAACGCACAGTTTCTGAAGCTAAAGTAATTGCGTTTGTGGATACAAGAAGAGGCTGAACCACATTTTCTTCCAAAATATTTGTGATTGTTCCCTTGCGAATATTTATGCCAGCCATTGATTCACCCTGTAAAAACAAAAAATATTCTCAACTGCAGAATTTTTTTTTATTTGAATAATTCCGAAATCACTGAAAGAGCTCATGTATCGGGACACCGATATTATTATAACAATTAGCTAATTATAATATTTCAAAATCGCGAAATTTATTATAGCAAGCTTTAGGAAGACAATTGAAAATGTATTTCCAATTTCTGCTGTAACTTGCGTTAATAAAATAACTAACTTATTCAGTAACATTATAAGCAATAAAATTGAGACAGGTAAAATCTTATAGATCATAATTGTTTACCGAAGAGTGGCGATTCCTCAATTCCGTAACAGTTGCTATAGGATGTAGTCCTGCGTTTTCGGCAAGAGTAGAGGGGATCACTTCCATGGCATTGGCAAATGCTTTAAAGCAGTACGCGTCGACTCCAGTGAGTGTCTGAGCGTAGTTCGCCAATTTAACTGCAATTTCTATTTCAGGTGCTCCTCCTCCAGCTATGACGGCACTAAAAAAATTAACATCTCATTTATTATAATCTGTAGCAATCACAGGACCATGAAAAAAGTATCTAAAACTATCTAGTATAGAATACTATTATTGAACAATTTCAAATTTCAATTGCTTAAATTAAATTATACAATTATTTAAAAGCTCAGTATATTTTATCATCATAAATTACTTCAAATGTGTTGTATGAAACTTACATCATAGCTTATATATTGGCCATTGCATGAGATATTGTTTTGAATTTTATTACAAAACTTTGCTGACAACATTTAGTATAAAATAAAAAATATGCCACTTAAATTCTTAAACTGACTCACCGATTTTTGACTAAGCATCGAACAACGCATAAGGCATCATGAAGTGACCTTTCAGCTTCTTCCAAAACAAGTTTGTTACTACCCCTTACAAGAACAGTGACTGTTTTACCCATATTATGGATACCTGTTATCTAAAAATTGAAAAATTATTTAAAATATTATATAATGAATTCTGAAATTTCAGTTTCTAAAATTAAAAGGAATACATAAACTGAATCATACCTTTACAATTTTGCTGCTTCCAGCTTGAACTTCTGCCACCAAATCAGCACTGGCCAAATATTCAGGCAAGAAATGATCCAAACTAGCTATTGGTCTGCAGTTCAGTGTCTAGAAATCACATAAAAACATTGTTTACTATTACATTTGGAAAAAATTTATATTCCAAAAATAATTATACTACTGACATTACCTCACAGATAAATTCAATATCCTCTCTCTCAATGTCCTTCACCACCATGACTTTAATCTTATCAAGGAAGTGTTGAGCCAAATCTGACACTGCATCTCTCAAAATGGATTTTTGAACTAACAAAACATTGCAACCAGACTTTTTTATCTGCTTCACTATATTCAAAATGTATTGCCTCTCTTCTTTTAAGATCCTATCCATAGCTGAATAATCGGAAATAATTACATTATGATCCATCTGAAATGTTTATAATATTAAGCCTAATTAAATTTGTATCAGAGTATAACAAATACAATCAAACATCAATTAGACATAAGAAAATTTAAAACATTTTTCATCAGAAATAAATATTTTAATTGTTTTTTATTGAATGCAATGAAAAAAATTGACAATTATCAAAAATTATGAAAAACTTACTCTTTTTAGCTAACACTTACATCAGTCTTTGGTGGTGAAATGCAAAACTGAATAAGACCAATTTTAGCTTTTTCAACTCTTTTTGGGCCATTTACACCAGAAGCCTTCTGTGTGAAAACTAAACCTTCAACTAGTTCAGTATCTTCCACTGTTCCACCCAATTTCTTAATAACTTTAATATCCTATAAATTTGAATTACTCAGAAAATTGTATTTAAACTATGGGATTAATTATATTCAGCATTGCAGTCTCAGATTAAAGAGTATAATCATTATACTTCATAAGTATCCATTGGAATATAATAAATCATCATATTAAAATTTTTAAATTGATTTCAAAATCAAATCCAAAATGTCTGATGAACAAAATCAGCACTTACTTTGAGATCACACTTTGAACCTTTAGAAGGTTCAAATACTTTAAGCACTGCATCAACAGCCATTGGCCCCAGAATACTTGAATGTTGGGAAACCACCTAGTATCAGATAAATATTTTAACTTGTCAATCCTGACAATTAATCTTGAGTAGAAACTTTTAAAAAAATTTAAAATAAGTTTTCAATGAAAAGATTTTCTAAATTCTAAAACAATCAAACAAACCTTTGAGTTAAGAGCAGTAGATGCACTTATTGCTAAACTTTCTCTATCTGAAAGATCAACTGTAATAGACATTTCAGTCAAAATTTCCACTGCTTTGCATGCAGCCCTTTGAAATGAATCAGATATTGCTGTTGGGTGTATTCCACGGGCAAGAAGCTTTTCTGCAGCTTCCAGAAGAGCCCCAGCAATCACAACAACAGATGTGGTTCCATCACCAGCTTCAATATCTTGTGCCTTTGATAGTTCAACAAGCTAAAAACATTTTTATAGGTAAATAAAATAAAAGTGTGAAAATAACATATATCTTAATTTCTTATAAACCAAAACCATTAAATGTTAACAAAAGCTTATGAAATTCTTATTTTACTTTGATTTAGAATTTTCGTTTTAATTAAAAGTTATTGCCTTGAAAATAAATCTCTTAAAATAATATAAAATTAACTTATAATTACCATTTTTGCTGCAGGATGAATTACTCCCATTTGTTTTAAAATTGTTGCCCCATCATTGGTAATGGTAACCTCTCCATTAGCTGCTTGGATCTAAAATTAATAACAGTGCATTAGACCATCATAAAATTATACTTAAGTATGCAAATTATTTTGTCATGAATCTCATATAAAAAAATTGATCTCCAAGATTTAAAATATCAATATTTAACCCAATATTCATTAACTAAAAAACTTTATAAGAGAAATGCCTGTAACATTTGAATTAATTTCCAACTGTTGATCCTTATATGGATACGGTCTTCAGACAGTAAAATCAGAAAAATTTTAAACATTTTTATATTAATAGAATGACTTATAATGTCTAATTGTGATTATTGATATCACTTATATTTTATATTTAATAAGTTAATAAAAATTAGACATAAAAAATTAATACATGTTACACGAAAACATAAAAAGAACTTCGAAATGGATTACACTTAAAATATTATTAGAAATTTAAATACCATTTTATCCATTCCTCGAGGTCCCAAACTTGTACGGATTGCATCTGCAATTGCTATAAAAGAGAACATAATTATGTAACTCTTTTTAAATCACATTTTATAAATATAAATCTCAAAGAGTAAATTCCTTTATATGCTAAAAACAATTATTACTACGATTCAAAAGAAGTTTGTAAAATACAAAAATTTACCTTTAGCAGCACTAATGTTTGACGCCCGGATATCGGTGGGCTTTGACCTATCTTTATAGGCTCCAGTTTGAGTTTTGTGGCTATCGCCAGACCCCACAGTTACCGTCATTTTGATGAAAATCTAAATTAAGAAAAAACAACAAATGATTGGCACCGATTGCAAGAATATAAATCGATTTCAAATTAATTACAATAGTGACTCACAAAAAACAGTTGCAGGCCGAATAATACGCGCTACCAACTTTAAAAAATGGAAGATATTTTCGATATATTTATCGACCGGATGGGATCTTAATCTAACATGGTTGGCAAATCACATTACTTCAAAGTCGTAATGTTGTTTTGCAAAATGTTCTACATTTTTTAAAATGATTCTTTCATTTCATTTTCTGCTAAGAAAGCAATAGCACAGTTTAAAAATGTAAGCCAAGTTCTTCAAAACCTACATAGTATTACATCTTTTAAGTTAGAATCCAACAGACGAAAACTATCTACATATGAACTTCAATTATTAGCTTTTAGTTTATATACAATTTTTTATAAAATAATCTTTAAAATGAGTGCAGTATAAAATTCAACGCGGAGCCCTAATACATTTTAATTTCTTGAGGCAAAACTTAAATAATTCTGTAATTTATTCAATTCATGCAGTGACCAAAGAGTATTTCTAAAAAATTACCTCCTGAATAAAAATAAAAAATTTCAAATAAATTTTAGAATTTATTATGACAATAAATGCTTAGTCATATATCCAAATACATTAAAGCAAAAACTCATTGTTATTTAAAATAGATATATGTATACATACAAAATAATTCTTTTGTTTTTTTAAAAGGTCACAAATAAAACTGGAGATAATTTCAAGCATTACAGCAAACAAAAATAACCTTTGATAGTTGCTAATCTAAAACTTTTTGCACATCTATAAAATAATTCTCTATAAAAGATTTAAAATGTAAAAAAAAATTTAAAAAATTATATTTCCTATTATATGTAAATAAGGAAATTTGACTAACTTTAGGATCCCAATAGTACATTTTTATTATTTTGATTTATATTGAGTAACAGTGTTTAAAGACTTATAAGTCTAAAGTGCATAACCAGAATTTTATAAGTTTATATTGTTTATGTATAAAATATAATATGATGATTGATATAAAGAAATATTCAATATAATGTGAAGTAACAAAATTTAATAGTATGTTTATATTTGTATGAGATGTCTCAGATTTAACAAACAATAGTATATAAATTGCTTTTTGACAATTCCTTATTTTATTTCATGATAATACATACTCATTTTTCATGCATGAGGAAAAAAAATTGAAATTAATTTTTCATTTCCTTAGAAATGAAAATGCCTGAAACTTTAGAAAACAAATTCAAATGCCTCTTTATGAAAATTTATTGTTAAATTTGCTAATATTTGTCAGCCCTGCATTGTTGAGCATTCTTTTTTTTCTGATATTATACAGTGATTAATATATTTTGCACAATGTTTCAACCACAAACATATTTTAAAAGCAAAAAAATTTAATACATTAATCATGTTTTCTTTTTTTGTAAATTTTAACAACTATTTTAGCACATTTCATTGCCTAGACCTTTTGCTCTTTAAAATACATTTTTCTCAAATGGCTGTTTGTCTTTCCTCTTTTTAATTTTTTTTACCATTCAGTTAATTGTGGGTAAATAATTTTGTTTCCACTTGTTTAATTTACTTTTTTTTATAAATAATATAATTGCAATTAACAACAAGTACATACACAGTCAATTTTTGTTAATATGATGATGATAATAATTTACACCAGTGGACAAAATTATGGATTCAGGAATCAAATAGGATTATTTTGGTTCATGTATATTTATAATTCAGACCAAAACTGAAGCAAGGATTTGGTAAATTACCTTGTCATAATTTATGTATAATTTAATTGACAATACGACTATTACGTTTTCATAATGATACGACTATAATAAAATGTTGTTATTAATGAAGATAGTTACGTTTACGATTAAAGGGATTTGATTTTAATTTTAAACTTTCTACATTACAATTAATAAGTTCTTTAAAGTGGAACAAATCCTCGTGTAAAACTTGTTGAAATAACAAACTGCAGAACGAGAGAATATCTTTTGGGGCAATTTCGTCAAGTTCCCCATCTTGCATTTTTCCGACAGCAGCGACAAGGCTTAACAATGCCTTGTGAGCTTCTGTCGCGTTCCGAAGTGCATTTCAAGCTGGGAAACGTCCACACCGACAACTGGTATTTCCCCCCCCCCCCCTCGAACCAAGTTGGTTTGCCCATTTTTAAGTCGATCAATTGCAAGCATTTTTAACTTCCGTCATGTCATCTCGGTTAAAACCTCCGGCGGATAGTGGTAGCGGGGTGGAGGCGAGGAAAAGAAAAAACAAATTTGAAATCCGAGTATTACATGATCGGAATTTAATTCGCGTGCGCGGAGACCGTTCAACGCGGTGGGAGCCTTGGTTTAAACCTTCAATGAGAACGCGTTAACAAATTGTGCATTGAAAGTTTGAGTTGTGGCTTTGGGATTTCTTAAATTTCAGAAACGGAAATAAGTACGCGGATGACTCCGTTTTTTGGCAATTTAAATTTTTTAGGTTATGTAAGAGTCAGGTTTTTTTTTTTTTTTCCCCCTCAGTTGGTAGTTGGGCAATCGAGAATCGCGCGGTGACGTTGGTTACCAGCACAGTTTCACGTTGTGGTTCTCTCGGCATTTTTTTTTTTACGCGTGCATCAACTTCCTCCTAAGGAAAAACCCGGTGCGCCAGCCGGTGCAGAGATATTAATTGAATGGAAGTTTTTGGTACATATTTCGGTCTTTTTTCTCTGTTTTTCAATGGGAACTCAGCCAAAACATAATTAACTTTGTCTCTTTCATTAAAAAACATCATTACTTAACACGTGGACTTTTTTCAGTGTGGAAAATTTTTGCCTAATTCTTATCATTCACCAGTTATATTTCCGTACATTGAATGCTTCCTTTTTTTTAGCCAAGAAAAGTTTTATTGCTCACGTTGAAACCCTCAAAAATTGTCCTTGAGACCGAATTTTTACGTTCGTTGCACCGATGGTTGGATTCGTCAATCGTGAAAATGTAATCCGACGATCGGTGCACTTAAAATCGCGTTCGCTGGATGCGTTCTAATGAAACTTCTTTGCATGCGATGTGCGTGACGTGGACTTTTTGTTTACTTATTTCGAAGGCAAAAATTATGCAAGGAGATCCGGGAGTCCTGGACTTTTTTAGGACTGCAAATGATATTGGGGAAAGGAAAAAAAAAAAACAGTTTCATTTACAATATTTTTTGTTGCATTGAAGAGAAAATATGAACGCTTCATGGAGATTCACTCTCCGCGGAAGAAATTAAGACACGTAATTTATTTTCTTTCTTTTTTTTATCTGCCTCTTTAAGGGAATTTCCAAGTGAATATTTATGCGTTTTAATTTGAGAAATACACCCGGTATATTGAAATCTTTCGGTTTGTAGAGAAAATGTTATGTAATTCTACACTTTTATATTATTAATTCATCCGTAGTATGTAGCCAGAAGTTTTTTTTGACTTCTCCTTTCTATAGGTGCCTCGTCGTCGAACTATCACCCCATTGCTTCTCTTCGCAAATGTAGCTGCAAACTGCAGCTTCTTAGACAAAAAAAAAAAAAGAAAATAAATAGAAAATATAAAAAGAAATACATTATCTCGAAAAGAGGCCCGAGACAAGCGGATTTCAAAACGTTTTAATTTAAGGTTAATAATACAGTATGCAAATGAGATATTTTCATCTTTTCTATTAACTTATATCTACATTGTTGCCTATTTATTTTTTTTACCGTATTAGCCAATCTTTTTCGACCAAACCCGTATTGCAGTTTCGGGCTAACGAAGAAGAGTATTGATATAATTTGTTTCATCACATTTTGCCAGTTCATATATGAGAATATGCTTTGCACGCAGGAAATTTTAATTATATCAAATGAAAAAAAAAATAGACATTTTTTAACGCCGAAAGTTTAATTATTTGATATCTTAGATAAAACCAAATCCAGCGTAAAAATATGAATCGTGATCATTTTTTTTATTCCTTAAATTTCTCTATATGCTAATTGCCAAATTATTTTTACTATTACCGTTTATATATATATATATACACAAATGTATATGTATATTGAAAGCTAGTTTAAAAGCCCTTCTCATAATCAGGAATGAACTAAGGATGTGTTTGGACAGTCATAGGAAAAATAAATTTTGAAATTTGGAAGGATTTTAATATTCTGGATTCGGCCCGGATTAATGCCGACCGTTTTCAGTTGGAAACATTGCGGAATTGGAATGAAAATTCTAGACTTTTTAAGCAATTTCATATATTGAATCCAATTCCAAATCTCGATAGGATCTACTGAAAATAGCTAAAGCTATAACATCAAAAGAGATGCTTTGCTTAAATTTTAATGGATAATACCAGAGGATAGGAGCCGGCATTTTACGAATCTTTATGTAATAACATCATTTAGAGGCTTTGCTCGAAAACTTTTACATTTATGCTAAATTTAGCATTGCAAAATCGCCGCAATTTCTTCCGTAATAATAAAACTAAAATTTTTTATTGTAAAAAAAGCGATTCTTTTTTTATTTTAAAAATATGATAGTTAAATTTAATTTAAGATTCTAAAAAATTCAAAACTAATTCAAATTCAAGGATAAGTAAAAAGTCAACTCAAAGGTCAATAAACAAAGGACTTTTTTATTTTAATTATAATGTACTTGGCTTTTTATTGCAGCTAAATTTTCTATAGATTCAGGGTTGGAAACGACAAAGGAAGTTTTACAGTGTATTATAATTCTGCAAACGAAAATTTGGCATCATAATTTTGTTTAGAAAGTCATACACTTTGGAGGACTTTGTAGATAATTTAATAGTTTCCATTATATTATTATAATAAATGAATACCTGCCTCAATTTATATTAATTTATTTTATTTTTGAAAAGTGATTAAAAACCGCGTAGTTTTGTATGTGTAATCTTGTGCTAACGATATAATGATTTCTTACATTACCTTGTAACTTAAAAATTTGCAAGCCAGTTCATTATAATATATACCGGACTTTTTTTTTTGCAAAATGTCGATCAGATGAATAAATTGACGATGATGAATGAAAATGTAAATTACTTTATGCGATATTCGCTTCGAAAATATTTCATGCTTTTATATTTTTAAAACGTTATCTGTGATTTAACTGCCAAATTTTTTTTTTTATTAACGCTTAGAGCAAAAAGCCTGCTAGAGGTCCAAAGTTAGTTCCTAAAATTAAAATGCATAGAGTTCTTAATGTAAATTATGTTGTGCCAGCGGCGGTTCATAATCCACTTATTCTGCAATTGTTTACGAATCTGAAGTCAAATTGTTCTAATATAAATCAGGAAATATTTCACATTTTAAAATATATTTTTAAATAATTCATTGAATTAAAATTAATCCACGTGCCAAAGCAAATGCTTACATTTCGGTAAAGATACCGGTTTCATCACATTTTTATCGTTAGTATTAAAAATTATGAAATGACTTCGGCTGCTGCAGATGAAAAATTTTGAACGGTTCTGCATGGAGTATCCAACGACGTTTCGAGAAAAGGATTCTAAACAATTAATTAATTGTTAGTCGTGGAAGAAAAAAAACTGTTATAATATTGGTAAGTTTCCATTTGCAGGGCATCAAAGTTAAAGCATCATTTTATAATTTTAACCCTGTCCTAGTTCATTTTAATTTAGAAAATAAAAAATTAAGATAAAGCGAAGGCTGTGATAGAGACAATTTTAATTTTAATTCAAATCCAAATTTTGTGAAAAAATAAACGGTGCAAAATGCGTATGTACTCAAATCAAAAACAAGTATGTGGGGCATCACATATTTTTTACAACCTTTTCCAGACACGTCAAAAGTTCATTTCAGGCATACCATTAACTTCCACCATGTAAAATCGTACATCACACTTTCAACGAAATTAATTTAAACATTTTATGGCGGATGTATCGCGGGACGTATCAAAATTGTAACCTTATGCTGACAGTTATTTCATTTTTAATAAATTTTCCAGATTTTTAGATTTCAAGAAGTACTTCACCAAAAGTTTTTATTCATTAGGGTTTATATCGTAGTTAATTCGTATTAATTTTTTGTAACTGTTCAGCAAGCTGGCTTTGTAATTTATTTCCTCGATGTTAATCGTGAGATAATTTTTAACAGGAAAAAGGGATTAAATAAAAACAGGAAATCTAAAGAATAGTCCTAAACTGCGCATGAACTATGATAATTGTTCGAAATATATATATAAATCATCACAAACTATTTGTATTGCACCCGCTTTGAACCAAATTAAAATTTAAAAATTCCCCGGCGTACCATTGGAATACTTCTCTAGCGTATGAGCATTTGAAATTTTTCATCGATCATCCATTTCCCGTGCCACTGAGAGTGCGGCAAACAAAGCGTCGTATACTTTATATGATCGTAAAGAGTAATGGTCATATACAGTTAGACCATTCATTTCAGAATATGAATATTTTAACAATAGAAAAGTTGAAATATGAGCGAAGTGAAATAATGCTACAGGCGATCTTTTTCTCCCATTTAGAGAACACGGCAAATTAATGATTAACATCGTTTTTGTTTGAATCATGACTCCTGCTTTTATTTTGCATTTTCTTTACACCGATTATATCATAATGTGCAGAAAAGTGAACGTAAATTAGGGGCCGGGGAACGCAGTAATATTTATCCAAATTTAAAAACATCCCGGGTCGCAATATTCAAAGGAGATTTGGAAAATTCATATTTTGCCAATCGTAATATTTTTTTTTTTTTTTTTGCTCTTCTGCACCAGATTAATCATCCGGCGCAAGTGACTTTGTACATTTATTCCATGTGTAATTATGCAAAGTTAAACCATTGTATCAAGACAAATGTCAGGTTTCGGTGGTGCAATACCGAATGTGTGCAACGCATTCTCCAGTTGCCAATGCACTTTGCATTTCCCTTCCTCGCACCGGCCTTTTTTTTTTCGAAGCGCCGGAAAAATGCAAGATTATTTGTTGAAGATTTTCCGACGCGGCGACAGGAGAAGCTGGCGGAAATGGGAGATAATTACCAGCAGTAGTGAAATTAAAGTTGCACTATATGGAACAGTAGAGTGTTTACTCTGATTGATAACCTACACTGTACCAAGCGGGCCATGAGAATGAACACTGGTTTAGTCTTGGTTAGACTCCGGTATGAAGTGGACGATAAACAATCTCAACTCATATTAACAGCGATTTTCTGTTTAATTAGTGCGATAAAAGTAAAAAAAAAAAAAAAAAAAAAAAAAAAAACTTTTTGCTGCAAGTTGAAAAATTTTATTCGAATCTAAATGTTCGCTCTGCAAAATAAAATAAAGTAAAAAATAAAATTTTTATAGGGCCTCGATTTTTTGAATGGATCACGAAAATTGCGGTTAATGGTAATCTAAAATTGTTCAAAAATTTTTTTTTTTTTTTGCATGCGTGAGTGCGTGCGTGCGTGTGTGTGTGGAAATTATACGAAAATGACGGAGCGTGCTATTTTGTTGAATCTGCCGAAGAGCCGCCTAATAAATATATCTTTCGAAAATATAAGCTTCACCGTATCCCAGGGCAGAGGAAAAGGTATGAACCTTAAATATGTATTTAAGCATCATTTTAAATTAACGAACGTGTCAAAAATCTTAACTCCTTTTTTTTTTTTTTTTTTTTTAAAAAAGATAAACGTGCTTTCTGGGGTAATTTTTCGGCAGAGATTCTTCTTGCATATTTAGAGTCCATTTGGAAGATTTTGACTATGTATTTAAACTTATTGGTTTGTTAAGAAATAAAATGTTAGGTTAGGCCGCGGCTAATCCCCGGTTTTGCTGTTATCTGGTGTGCGACTTATCCCGGGTTTTTCATGCTAGGAACTGGTATGGTTTGAGCTGTCCGTTGCATGGGGTCAGTGTCGAGGTTTTGTTCAAACATATTTTCGCCTTGCTTAACATTATTTATCAGATTAATGATAGCCGAAGGGGTGAAAGAATACCCGAAACATTCACTGCATTGAGTATCTTTTACGACTTTCGAATTAGCTCCCTCGCGCGCTGTACTTGTTTTTCTGCAGTTACAAAAAACCGCCAGTGAATAAGTGCTTAAGCAGAAGGGGTGTTGGCAGCGAAACTCAACAGTTATTTGATTCATTACATCTGGTACAGGTTGCGCGTCCGAATTCCGCCTTTTTTCTCATTCGAAGCCGTAAAAACCGAATTCAACGACGGACATAAATGTTTTCAGACCGGTCATTTGTCGTGCTGCCAACGGAGTTTTGTTCGGGAAAAAAAAAAACGGGAGCATTTTTCACGTTTTCCAAACGAATCATTTATGAATCACTTCGTGCGATTCGTAATACCCGAAGGTATGCTTTGGCGCGGGACAGTCACCAACTTGAGCGGCATCGCGGCAGATCGCCCGGAAAGGCCGCGAAGGCGGGATCGCATCTAACGCAAATATCGGTATCCCAATGCGAAGAGGGAAAAGGAGGGAAGCCCACCGACAGCCCTGTCGGCGTATCGCGCTGTAAATGCTCCTTCGTAAAAATATTCGCAAACAGTCCGCAAAACTCCGGGCAACGTCAAAAGTTTATTTCTGTACCATTCGAAAATCTGCGAGGTACAAGCTTTGAAAAAAAAAAGATAATAAAAAAGGTTACCTTTCTTTTGCAACGTAATTAATTCACTTCCATTCATGATTATTCATGTCAATTGCTTCTAGCCTTGAAATTTAATTTCCTTCTTGTACAAATTCAAGTAATTACAATGTGGACTAATCATAAGGCAATATGATGCCTGCATAATTGTAGGTATGCTTCATACGGTGCAAGCGTGGAAATTGGAAAAAGTAAATAAATCCGATGTTCTTGTAGTAAGTTTCCTCGTAAATCCTCGCTTTTGGAAAATGTCCCTCCCTGTTCAGGATCTCATCCCCCGCTCAGAAAGCGTTTCCGAATTTAAATTTTTTTTTTTAATTTTTCTTCCCCCCTCTCTCTCTCTCTCTCTCTCTGTCTCTACCAGTTTCAAATTTCGGAAAATGAACAGAATTAAATGTGTCATGTAAATATTTTTTGTTCGACTTTGTTCGTGTTCCTCGGTCGATAAAAATCTTCACGTGGAGAAGCTGACTCAGTGCTCATGCTGTTTATCAGGTCAATGGATCGCATTGAGTAACCATCGTGAAAGGAAAACAAATCTCGGTTTTTAACAAGGCGGAGGGACGCGTCTTCTGCCGCCTCCTCCGGGTTTCGCCGTGCGGAAAGAGCGGAGAACAAATGCGCAGAAGGGATGAATTCACAGGCATTCAGATATTTCGTTATGCGGACCGGACGAATTAATTAATTAATTATTTTTTTTTAAGTAATTAACCGACGAGATCATCTTGACGTGGATTAAGCAAAGGGGAGAATTTTGTTGTCGGGCATTATTTCAAAATCGAAGACATGCCCGGCATCGCTATGTGAAAAAAAAAAAAAAAACAATTCTCTAAATGTGTGTCATATGAATATTGTATTAGAACCCAAACTTTCGAAACTGGAAAAAGAAAAAAATAAAAAAATAAAAAAAACCTCGCATCGACCGTAAGAATTTTATACTGCAAGTTATTTAAAAATGTTCAACGAAATGTTGATGATTGGCTTATTAATAATAATACGTTGCTTTGCAATGGTTTTCAGTCGTTAAAAAAAAAAAAAATATATATATATATAGTTGAAAAATAAAAACTGTACCGTGAAAATTGTAAATCTTTCTGCTTTTGTAAAAATTTTGATCAGAAGGTTCACGAGCATGTGTACAAATAACTTAATAACATAGCAAATCATTATCTTTAATAATTTTTAATTTAATTTCACCGATGTATTTCGCTGCTTTGCTGTAAGGAAGACACGTATTTCGGTAATTTGGCAATTTTCAATGTTGCAATGCTAAATAATACACAATTTTTTTTTTTTTTTTTTTTATTTTCTTAGTTTTCGCCTTTGCGTGACGGGCCTGAATTTTTTCCTATTTTCCGGGACACGATCCGGTAAATTGCACCTAACTGGCATGCTCACCTAAAATTGCCAGCCTCGCAGCGAGTGGCCATGCGAAAAGCAATCATTTTGGTTTGTGTTTGAATTTCAGAAAAGCGGCAGATAATCAAAGGCGTTTCCGGGGAATTTAGATCCGGGGAGTTAACTGCAATTATGGGTCCTTCGGGAGCCGGAAAATCATCCCTTTTAAATATCCTCACCGGATTCCAGTAAGTGAACTTATAATACGATTGGAATTACACTGTTGGCACGTGGAAAATTTACCGTTCACGAGTAATTTAGATGCCTCGGGAGTGACCGCTCGAGGAATCTTCGTCTCGGATCGGATATAAGAGTAGGTCATAATAATTCAAACCAAGTTAGGCCTTGTGCGATAAGACTTTGCTCCATGTTGAAGTTACTCAGCCTCGTTCTGCATGACCTGACCACCCGGCAATTTACGATCCTGCGACTGATCTTCTGGTTTGGATCTCATTTTTTTTTTCTTCTTTTTTCATGGGTTTTGCTTCATCCGATCGGGTTTCTGGGACGTCCGCCGTCGGATAAAACGTCCGGTGGGAAACTTTCGACCCCCTCCCCTCCCTCGCGATATGCCTTCTCTCGCCGGGATGAGGCAACTTCCGGGGGGGTGGATTATGTTCCGTGCCCTGAAATGCTGCATTCCTGCCACTTGGCCGTGTGTGCGTGTGTGCGTGTGTGCGTGTGTCGCAATTCCGGTGTGCAACTCGTCCGAAGAGCGCTAGCTTTTTGCCTCGCTTTTCCCTGGCCGCGTTTTCGAATTGTTTCGTGAGAGTTAATTAACAAAATTAAAGTATTTACAATATGTACATTCGAACATTTTGAGAGATAATTAAGTTGATGTTGCGCACAGGAAAAAAAGAAAAAAATAGGGACGTTGCGTGATGCAATTACATTTAATAATACGGTTTTTAGAAAAATATTATGGTATACCATAATAGATTATTTATTAGGGTCAAGTTGTTTCCTTGGGAAGTTTTTTTTTTTTCGGTTTTTGAGTCTGCTTAAGTACCAGGTCGTTAATCGCGGTTTTTAAGACCTAAAATCCGAAATAGGTCTTATCCGGGGGCAGCAAATTGCCTCTCCCGTCCCATCCGTTGCGCGTTTCAAGAACCCGAATTGTTTGTATACGACGATCCATTTCTCATATATCTCCTTATGAATTTCTCTCTTTTAACTTTCCATTATTAATCGGTAAATTTTTACGGTCTTTCAGATTTGAGGATTTCTTTGAACCTCCGTTTATGGATAATATCGAAAAGGAATGAATTATTCTCAAACATACCAAAAATCACAGACTTTTTCAATTTATCTTGGAGCTTTAATCATTTTTGTTTGAATAACATTGATATAACTGTTTCCAATGTAAAAAAAAAAAAAAAAAAACCATGTATATAAATTTTCCCAAATTATTCGATCATTATTTTAAAAATGCGTTTTGGTATAAAATCGGATCTTATCTATCAAAAATTGTACAATCGTTAGTTTAGAAATTGATATAGGAAGAGACGCAGAAAATACGGGGATTACTTACATATGTTTATCTTTCTTTAGCTTTTACCTCTCTGCAATTCAGTCTTTTCATTAATACTTCATAAGGAACTGACGTACTGAAAAAAATATATATATATAATATAGTGGGCAAAAATATGCGTGAAAATTTTACAATAATTTTGTCGAAATTACGGCATTTTGCGGCAGTGAAGCATCAATAATCGTAGAGATAAAAGAAACGTATAAAATAGTTTTAAGCTTATAATTTTTTTCGCTCTGCAGGTTGGTCTTCGAATTTTTTCAAGGCAAATTTTTGTAATACCTGCTTCTGGGAAAGATTTTACTATGTGAAATGTCGGTTTACTCGATTTTATATGTGCATAATTTTTTACAAGATACATGTATGTATCTTTTCGGCAGATATTTTGTCCAGTACGAAGGGAGCCAATCTCTTTCGTATTCCTCCCAAAATAGCCGGCAGCCTAAGTGCAAGATTCACGATCATTTCCATATGAAAACATAAAAAGCATCCCTTACACGACAAAAGTAACGGATCATTAGTTACTATATTTATGATATTATAATTGAAGCATAATATTACCAGATTCTGTTTATTTTTAACGGTCTGATACTACGCTGATATAAACGTTTGTTGATCCGTTATTATATCAATGGATCTTATAATTACTTCGCCCAAAACATTCTTACGCACGTTGCGTATCCCTCTATCCGTTTACGATCAGTCTTCTCTTTCCGAAAATATCAAATCATGAACTGTTTCTCTCTTAAATTCCCAAAAACTTTTTACAAACTACAGCAACATCATCCAATTCGTTTAATCAGTTTCGAATTTTCTCACCCTCAAACCGAATCGGTGCCTTTGGAGCAGAATTCCGGCGTCGGATTTTCGAATTCGAAGTGCCCCTTAAGCATTAATCGCAGTTTTCGAATTTTTCATGTATTTCGATCGTCGCCCTTTAAAGGAGCGTCACAGATTTTTCGACGCTTTTCATTTTGGCGACTTTTTTCACGGTTGTCTCGCATTTCGCTTCTGGCTTCATCGTAAAGGCGTCTTTCGTTTGAGGTTTCCAAACCTCTTCCTGTTCAGTCGTGCCGCGACATCAACTGGCGTAAGGTCGAACGTTTTCCTCGTATGCTGTAATTTAGAATTACGTTTCCCATAAAAAAATAAAAAAAAAATGCTTCATAAAGCGACACCGCAGTTCGTAACCGCAGAAATGAATTATTACATTTTTTTTATTTGACTCGATTCTTTTAAGACAACTCGGATACAGTGCAATACATCTTTAGCTTAAGCGACATTTTGTGTGATTCTGTCGAGACATTTTGTCGAGACATTTTGTCGAGAGGTTGCCGTCGTCACTATTTTCTGATGCTTTCCCCACAACTGCGGTAATGTTCCATCCATACAAGAAAAATTATTCCGCATGTTTCCCTTATTGAAATGACATTTTCATAGGGCCACGCGGGCAGTTTCTGAGAAACCCTTGAAGTTGTATTAAAAAGTTTGAGCGAATTTTGCAAATCCGTAATTTTTTTTCGTCTAAGCCTCCAAACAATGTAAAATATCCTCGAACTGCCACGACTTTGAATTTTTCATTTATTTACAGTAAACCTAATAACAAAATCATTGAAATGTTGTGCATTTCAGTAAACTGAACAACGGCATGAATATAACATGTAATGTTGATGATATGATTTTAGAGTACTTTTATAAGATACTATGATTAACACTAAATATTTTAGTATCGTCAAACTACCTTTGGGGGGGGGGGGCAAAACTTTCAGATACAAATTTTTTTTAAAGCTTTCTTTTTACAGTTATCGATTTGAAATTCTACAATGTTACGTGAATCTTGCACCCTTAAATATACCACTTGTTATTCTTCCATCCCTCAAAGGCTGCTCCAACTGGTAACTAAAGAATCAAATTATTTCAGTAATTCTTATGTTTAAATTCCAACAAATTATAATTAGAATAATGTAAATCCGAACTGATAAAAATCTTAATTTTTATAAATATTACCAATACCTTTGGAATGTTAATATTGAGCACATTATCAAATGGAAATATTATTTTTATGTTGCGATGAAAGATTATATTACAGTATTATGTCGCCTACAGTTGGTAAAATTATCGAAATATGTAATATTTCAAAATCTTTAAAATGGTTTTCATAAGAGAAAGCGCACATAACTTGATTAGATTCACTGATTTTTAAATCCTTTTGTCATAATTTATGATTTTGATAATCGATACGAAATTAATTCATAAGGTTAAGTCCATAAAAACTATTTCATTCTTTGTCCAAATTTTTTGAGCTTATGCTTATAACATATCAATAAATAAATATTACTATGTGCAGAGTGTATAACTTTAAAATTTAGGACGTTAATGCTATATAATGAAAACATTTTGTATAGATAATTAACACTATTATCTTTTCATATTGATAAAAACAAATTGCTTATTTAGAACTCGGATGTTAAGCTGAAATGCATATAAGATACATAAACTGATTATGATGTCATTCAAATTACGCCAAAGATCAAAATCATGCTTTTCCGTTCAGGATTGTCTTGAAAATTTCACCAAGTCATTATCCATACTTTAATTATTTTCCGTTACGTCCGGAGATCAATATTCTCATAGCAATCGTAAGCTTTTAGATTGTAGATGAATGTCCAATTTTACATGAATGTACAACAGATTAGATTGAATGTACAATTTTTGTTTTATGTTTTTCTATAAAAATGAATAAAAACATCCCTATGTAATAAGAAATGATGTTATAAATGGTCAAATATAATGCGTTTTATATGGTGGTGTTATCAGACTAACCCAAATAACATACTGCACTGACAGAGAACGAATCAGATAAATAAGTATCCGACAAAGCAGAAAAATAAACGACTGGGAATATATTTTACCATCCTATGTCAATACGTCAAGGGCGACGAGATATATTGGTATGAACATGTTTATAGTAAACTGTTGCCCTTTATATGGAAAATGATCTGTTTAAGATCATTGGTTTTGTTGTTAATCAAAAACTAAAACAATCTTTACAAAAGATTTATGTACTGACAAAAGCTTTAGACGAATCTCCATTGGAAAAATTTTTACTAATGTCAACTCCAGAGGTGTCGTTTTTCGTCTTTGGAACACAATTACGACTATTCCAGCAATATGATTTACAACAATTTCAAGGGAAAATGGGTCATGTGATAAAAAAATGAAGATTGTATTTGAACACAATTTGACTGTTCCTTAATATCTAAATGATCGATTCAAATGGATATGAGAACATCAAGCAAAAAAATGTCTTGATTAAATCGGAAATTCATAAACATGAAAATGCTTAAACTCTGAACATGTATTAAAGACACTCAGATGAAGTCTGGGGAAAGATATTTAAGATGTAAAAATTGATACTAAGTGAATCAACAAGAAATTTGATTTATTTAAAAAAATTTAATTGAAGCTGTAGTTAGAGTGCAATTAACGAAGAAAATGGTTCTTAAAAATATACATTGAAGCTCACATTCGACCAGTGTTTTGCAATACTGTTAATTCAATCGATGAACAATAGAAAAATAATCAAATAATTTGTTTTAGCCGGACAACGAAACAAATTTTTGCAGTTAAAAAGTGACTTTGCGTTGTGTTAACTTGAGGAACATACTCGTAGAAAAGAGATTTCTACATAGCAATGAAAATCATTTTCCAATCTGACGCATATCAAATACACGTGCTTGCACAATTTTATTTTTAAATTACATATAAGAGCGGTCTGAAAAGATCCATAATGCGGATACAGTTGTGCATGACGAAAAGCTCTGTTGCAACGGATAAAAACATTTTAAGTATTATGTATCGTCGAGCATGTAAAAATGGAAATTTAAATTAAAGATCAAAGGTGCGCATTAGTGAAATGGATTTTTTATCAGAGCAGTTTTCGTCGGTTAGAACAATACAGAAAAGAAAGAGATATGTAGAAAAAGTAAGAGAATATAACCTGCGATCAGGTACTGTCTTTATCCTCGAAACAAACGATTGTTCCAAATGGACACTATTGAGGTGAATTTGCCGAGCTGGTCTCTTCGATCTTTATTCATTTCGATAGTGAGAGAATAACCCATTGATTGTCTTTTGACCTTACGTGCACATCTAAAGCAAAGAGGAAAGGAAAAATTGTCGAATCGGCAAGGAACTAATATGAACTTTCCTCCTGCAAAAAGGAGGGCCGACATTGTAAATGCACCTCACTCGTTTACTTACGAATGCTTATTGTACAATCCTTCCTCGGGGAGACATCTCCCCGGTTGCTTTTCTACAAATAAATTTTACTTTGGAAAACTGCAGAACAATAAACTTGAAACTCCCTTTTCGCAGTCTCTCATTGCCGCATGCCGGCATCAAGTCATTTAAAAAAGAATTGACGTGATGCACGAAATATTTTTCCAGAGCCCCGTGGTTCGGTTCTTTAAAAGACATTTCCAGCGCATTTATCCTCAGAGAAGTCTTTGGCAATCAGACTTTCGGTGTTTCGACCAATTATTGCATTTGCTCTTTGTTTGTTCTTCATTTTTCACTCTTCGTTCATTATCTTTGCCGTTCATTGATGGTCACGCAGCGGTGACTTTGCAATCTTCGTATTTGTTGCGAAAAAAAAAAAAAAAGTGAATTGTCCAATGTTTCGTTTCTTCATCGGCGGTTCTAAAGCATTTTGCAACGGGGGTTGGCAACGGATAAGTTCACTTCTTCCCTTTCTGAACATACATTAAGTGCCCCAAAGCATTTGCCGAAGAACCCAACGCATCTCGGTTTATTTTGATCCGCTAGTTCGAAGATTACTTAGAGTGCTTGTGTACTATTATGAGAGTGCTTGCGTGTAATTCTCCGGTACCTGAATTCAGCGAGTTCGATCAAACGCACTGGAGAAATATTCGAAACTGAAAGCTCACGATTTCGAACCATCTATGGTCGAGTGGAATCAGGCAAGAGGATGGACCGCAATTGAGTAGAGCGATTGAGCTTCAGGTTTACGTTCAGGTGGAATTAAAATAAAAATACCATTGATTTTGGTTATTTAAGACTTCTTCAATACGGTTTTCCGTGTCGGAACCTTTTATTTTCCTCACATTACAGAGCAATTGGCTTCGATTTGAAGGAAGCAATTGTAAATGTCGAACTCCGATACGAAACTTAAGTTCACTGCACTCAGGCATGGGTTAATTGTATAAATTATTTTTTAAATCATTAATCAGGAAGCGCATTATTTAGAGCAAAACCCGTCAATCAGTAATGTTACATAAACAATGAAGCTAATGAATCCTGACTTCTGTGGTAATCGGGTCGCAGACATCTAAAGCTGTAGCACGTGAGTCCGTCACGTGTGGAAACCAACTTAATATTGCAATAACTAAATATTAATTTTAAAGTCCACATCCTTTTATTGAATTCAAATTATTTTTATACTCCGCGGAAAGTTTTCCTGCTGTCTGCTAATTAAAAAAAAGAAAAAAAAAAGGCCAATCGGAAGTTTTTCTTTTGTGCATAAATATAAAAAACTATAATTGAAGGTGATAACCATTGGCAAATTTGGATTATAACATTTTTATACATACTTCATGCTGAAAGTATTTTCTTACAAATATATTTCTTCTCTCAAAAATGTTCATCCGTATCGATTTCCTTGGCGTATCATCAATATGAATACCTTATACGTACAACACGATTAACAAAATATCGAATTCATTTGTTGCTTTTGTAGGGTGTAACATGCTTTTAAAGATACCTACGAACGTTCACCGATCATAATCATTTGATTAAAAGTTATGAATACGACAGTTTTGGCCTCATGAGGAAGGTTCAGGTCCAGGGTACCCTGCAGGGTACTTGAACTGACACGGAATGTTTCAAAGTTCACGGTTGTGTAATAATTACTTATACACTTAATTAAATATTAACCTAAATTTTTCTCCTATCGAAATTAGCAAGTCCCGTATATAAATAAAATAAAAAAAAATGTCACGGTAAGATCAAAATATTAAAATTTGTTTTCGTGTAAAGTAAATATATATTTTTTTACATTTATAGTAATATATATGTTTATATATAATATACGACTATTTTTCAAATTCATTCAGTCTTCGATATTATTCGGATTTTGGTTTTTCCACAATCGCATCGTAGAGATGAAAGGGAAAATTTAATTCACATGCATTATTCCGTAAATGTAAGCGTTGACCTCATCTCCCATCAAATAAGGCAAGGAATTGTTGAGAGGCATCACATATAGATATACCTCGAGGGTATGTCAATAATTTGGCCGGAAAGAGACATAACGTGACCATTTGCTTTAATGAATGACGAGAATCGGTCATATATTTTGTCGCATAAGCGGTTCCTTGTAGTGAATCAGACTAAACAAATATTATATCACAGCTCTCATGTAATTAAGTTCAAGTCCAAGTTATGTTTGCACAATTATAAGGTGATCTAATTATATATATCGGCATTTTTACTATTTACTTGAACGTGTTGATATCGTAAAAGGTTCATCATAATCCAAAGGCGGGACGGCGTAAATTTTACGAATTGTGCATTTTATCTCATTGTTTTCTCTTTCAAGGGTTGAGGGAATGAAAGGCCAGGTCTACACAAACGGCATCGAGAGGAAGAGCAAGGGAGGCGAATTCAAAAAGGATTCATGTTACATAATGCAAGACGATCAGCTATATTCCCTGATTACCGTGTTAGAAACGATGATGCTGGCTGCCGACTTGAAACTTGGTCACAGCCTGTCGAGGAAATCAAAACTGATTTTGGTGAGGAACTTTTTGCATACATTACACTCGAAGAATACCGAATAACGCAGCAGAATACTCAAAGTAAGAAAAAGAAAGGATAAAAATATTAAATTTGTATAGCAAACAAGTTTGTTTTTTTTTTTTTCATTAATAATTACCTCGGTAAGTGAAATCCACATCTTCCGCCACAAATCCTTAAGGGCCCTTGGCCGGAAAAGAAAGGCGCGATTGTGGTTCGCCCGACAAAAAATTTCATCCAAATGCGTTGTGTCAACATTTACGGTAGTGGCAACTTGCGATTTCGTGTTTATTCGACAGCCAAAGCGGTTAGGGAGACAAATCCGGTAAAATGGCATTCGCCCATCCATTCGGCTCTGCCTTCCGTCATTCATACAGCCATGGCATTGTTAATTGCCAGTACATTCAAAAAGATCCATGCAAGGCCGATGTTAAATATTCATTTCATTCATTAATGCTACTGCCTTTGGCTGCGACCTTCGAGCATTCACCATAAACAGTTTTGAAGTCTTAAATAAATTTTTGGTCCGTGTAGGACTGAATGACTGACTGATTGGATGCTCGACTTCGCCTCAAAGCCGCGTAAACACGCAATGCCAGAGAACAGAATTGGCATTCCAGTTAGGAGTCCCGAAGCAGATTCTGGAACGTTTGAGGCAAAGCAAAAGCCTTGCTTCAATCCTGATCAAGGGAGAAATTCGAAATCAAGTTTTTTGCTAGTTTGAGTTCCCCGATGAATGTGCCGTCCGACACGACTGCGTCGAAATATGAGTCAAATTGCACGTTTAAGTGTCGGAGATCCTCAAAATTTCAGCATGCCAATAAAACCTCAGTTAAACCGGGAAAACTTGAAAAAAATTATTTGTTAATGTTGTGCATCATAAAAATAGTTCTGAACTGGTATAACTCGAACATTAAATTTATAACAGATACGCCTTTTTTTTTTCGAATCCTTAATAAAATTTCCCTGCGCAAATAGTTAATTGAAGGTAAACAACATCTGATTCTGTCCTAAGCGGCATTGTTCAATTAAAAATCGAGTTTAAAACTAAATGCGATTTGTACTGATGCAACGCACCAAGATTATGTAAAAGAACATAATTAACACTACTGAAAAGTCTCCAGTAGGTTTATTTATGGATGATTTTTACTGTAAGATCAACCATACCTAGGTGTGATAACTGATAGTCTAAGTCAGTGTATGAAATTGCAACTTATTGCGTTCTACTAGCAAATGATGTTACATTTCTTAATACCGTTTTTAAAAATGGACCCAAATTTTCAGTTTTTTTTACATATTCTGACCGTTTACAAGTAACACCGTTGATAGGTATGCCAAGTGATTTTGTTGAGCCCAGATGAACAAATATATAATAGTCGAAAAGCGATTGGAGCAAACACGAAAAAGTGGAACAGGTAGTATTTTATACTGTTTCGACATATACCAGTAGATACCTGAACTGGATTTCACTTCCGAATTTGAAGATTGAAAGAAAAATCTTACAATGTTCCTTCCTCGTTAACTATCGGGTAATTTGCTGCCAAAACTAGTTGCACCGATTTGATTATGTAAAGGGAAAATATTTGCTTTCCGCATGTAAAATTGAATTTTTGTAATTTTCTTTGGATAAACCCCATATTAAGAAAAATAAAAAACATAAAAGCAGGATGATAAAATCTTTAATACTGAGAAATTCCTTTAAACTGTACCATTGAATCGCGGTTAATGCAAAAGGTTATCCAAGTTCCAAATAATCCAAACGACGAACAGAACAAAGTACATTTCGAATCTTGACTCCAAACTTGAATAACGGGCATCGCTTTCAAACTTTTCCAACCCTTTTTTCAGGTTGAAAGCATATTAGACAATTTGGGATTGACAAAGGCAAAGAATACAAGATGCGAACAATTGTCGGGAGGTCAGAAAAAAAGGTTGTCTATTGCCTTAGAATTGATCGATAATCCTCCAGTTATGTTTTTGGATGAACCGACAACGTAAGTTGCATTGATAATATATATTTTGTTATAACTGAGGAAAAAACTTTTTGACCAGATCCATAATATATTTATATATATGTATACATCGAAACATGAAGCTTAATATATGCGTCTCGCTCCTAAAAATATCCTTTTTTGACATTCAGATGATTATATTTGTCTTACATTTATGGTAAATAAAATTATCTGAGCGACCAAAACAGAATTGTTTTTGGTATCGTGAATTAATGAAGACCAGTGTAACTGGTCTAACTAACCTGTAACTGCCTCAAACTGATTTTTCATAAATCCAAACTGTTATCTTCGTTTAAAAAAAAAAAAAGTACACAAATATATACATTTTATACTTGGTTCTGCAATCTGAAGACTAGACAATTTTTCGACATACGCCTCGTAGCGAAAAAGAATAATTCATGCTATTTAAAATGCAAATTTAAACTTTGGATTCACGCCTTTAATGCTGTAATATATATAAAATAATAACGTTATTAGTGTATATACACATACAACGGATTTCGCAAAAATAGTTTCTTCATTTAGAGGCAGAAAACTTGAATAATACATCTTGTGACGAAAAAAGTTATTATTTCAGCATTATAAATTGTGTATTTATAAATAAATTCATACTTGATTTTTCTTAAATGATAATGTTAACGAAATCTGTTCTGGGAGCTATTTCTTACTGGGAGTAAACAGTTTTAACTTAATACATGAATATATTATTCAGCGGACAAATCTAAAACCGCTAAAATGGATAAAGAAAATCGTTACCATCAGATATAAGTCACCAGACAAGAAACAGATCATGATTGAAATTTTATGTTGTAAATAAAAATTAACATACAGCTTTTTGTGTAAGTAATAAGCTGAAATTATTTACAAATTTAACATTCATTGTGAGAGATAAAAAATATTTTATGATTTTTTTTTTTTAACATTAATTTTGGGTATTTAAATTATCTGCGGTCTTGAAATGTTCCCATTTCAATGTATCGACTCTGGGGTAATATTTTTTTTTTTTTTTTTTTTTTAAATAACGCATTCTGTTTTTCAGAGGTCTGGACAGTTCTTCGTCCATGCAGTGCATCACCGTGTTGAAGGCCTTGGCAAGCAGCGGGAGAACAATTGTCTGTACAATACACCAACCCAGCGCGTCGCTGTACGAAATGTTCGACCACGTTTACGTCCTCGCGAACGGTCAATGCATGTACCAAGGATCGGCGAGGAACACGGTGCCCTACCTGCTCAGCGTCGGACTGCCTTGTCCGCAGTATCACAACCCGGCCGATTTCAGTGAGTTATTCCGCATGCTTCCTTTAGGCGAATCACAAGCTGTATACGATAATGTAAATTCGGTTTATTTTCAATTTAGTTTCCGAAGTTGTGAACGGCGAATACGGAGATTTTTCTCAGAAGTTGGCTGCAGCGTCCCAGGACACTCGCTGGCGGTCCATAGCGAACACTGAGAAGACGGAGGAAGCCTTCAAAGAGTGCATAGACTCAAATAAAGCGACCGTCTTGATTCAGCCTCCTTCGGAATTGTCCAGATTAATGGTTTTATTGTACAGGAACAACGTTAGGCTACACAGAGATTGGGTTAGTAGATGAAATGCGATTCTGCACATAAAAAGTATTTCTCAATTTTTTGCATTCGCCAATTTATTAAATGGCATTGTGTTTTTATATGCTATTATAATTTTTTCTTTTAGACTGTGACGCATCTTAAAATATTCTTACACTTGGCTGTAGGTTTAATATTAGGGCTTAATTTCACTGACTGCGGGAAAAACGGAAGTAAAACAATAGATAATATAAAGTTTATTTTTTGTACGATTATCTATATTTCATATACATCGATGATGCCGGCGATTTTATGTGGTGAGTGCAAACGCTATTACATTGTTCTCATAATCAAATAAATTAATACTTTACATTACTGTTAGACCAATGCTGACAATTAGTTAATTTAAATAAAATCGAAAATAATTTTTAATATTTATAGTATTTTTCAAGTAAATTTTTTTAGTTTGTAATTTTATTACGAAAAATTTCAATAAAATATTACCGAATTAAAATTAAAATGTACTTGAAACATTTCCGGTGTCATATTTATTCAGTTAATTATATCATTTAGTCACTGCATCGGACTTGCAAAGTACATAAATGAAAATTTATGTTATTAAAAACTGGTTTTCATTCCCTGAAAAATACACTGTCTGATTTGTCTGGCCCATATTAATCAAACGATCAAAAGCTGGATAACTTCTATAAATTATTTCTTTTTATTGTATGTCAATATATTTTAACAAAAATTGTTATTCAGAGCTTTATCGAACGATCTAAATAAAAAAAAGAAAGCAAATTGTTATTGAAAATGAACACATAATCACAAAGTTATTAATTAAATGATATAAAATGCATCTGTCATAATATGTATTACATTTTTATTTTTTCATATATTGTTTTTACGTTGGTAATCAAGCATTTATCAGCTTCAGGTTGTAGTATTGTTAAGCCTGAAATTATTATTTTCGATTCACTAACTTTTTTATTATCGTTCATTAATATGTCTTTTCAACAGATTACATTTGTCAAACGAAAACATGATTCATGAAAACTTTAATTTTTTTTTTACTATTTATTTATTTTCTTTGTATTATTTTGAAAAAACTTATTCCATTTAAAAGGCATTGCGTGGACGAATATCATCTCACAAAAATTTATCCAAAAGTTTTTAATAACTTTAAGAAATTTATCCAAAAGTTATTAAAAACATTGAGTTTTATATAATTGATAAGCACAAAATATTTTCAAATTCCACCCCATTTTGTGTTCGAATAATATCCATATAAATATACATTAATATTTTATTAAAGGAAAAATCTATAAGATGTATTAGATATAAGATTAGGTTATATTTAGGAAATTTTGACTTTTCATATTTTCAGTGCCGTCTGAAATTAAGATTCTCAGGAAGGAAAGTTTCAATAACTGGTATAAGCTTAGAACGTATTTTGCAGCTTTTATCTTGACCAGCACGCCCATTCAGGTATGCGTTATATAAATTTTTATATTCTATAAATGAAATATGTATAATTTTTTTTACCAAATATATACATAAGATCTCGTATCCCATGCTTATCCGCAGAAATCGTGCTAAGGTAATCATTTAACAATGTGATTTTCCATACTGATGAAAAAAAAAAAAGAACTTAATATTAAAATTAAAAAGTTAAGACTTGAAAACATCTTAATCGTAGAACGGGGTTTCAAGCCTTATCAAGTCGCCATTTTGGATAATCACTGCATTAAGTAATTTTCTTTCACAGCTTTTCTTCTGTTTCCTCTACTCCGCGACAGCTTATTACTTGTCGGATCAACCGATCGACGTGAAAAGGTTCTCCATGTTCCTCGCCATCTGCATAATGATAACTTTAATTTCCGAAGGTCTCGGAATATATTTGGGCACACTTAACAGTATTCTGGTAAGAGCACAAAAACTGATTTCACTTTTTGGTTCTGCAGCAGGTCGTTTTCCGTTAAATTTTAGGTAAAAAAATTATTTACAGAATGCTCTTTTCTTCGGCTCCCTCTACACTGCCTACCTCCTCGTCTACAGCGGGTGTTTGGCTCTGTTCCCCCAAATGTCACCTTATTTGTACCCGCTTTCCTATTTCTCGTACGGCCGTTTCGCCTTCGAGGGTCTCATTCTGTCGTTGTACGGCTACGGTAGGCAACCGCTTCACTGTCCCCAGGACATCGTTTACTGTCATTTGAGGCTCCCTGAAAAGGTTATGGGAGAAATGGGGGTTGTCGAGGGGCGGTTTTGGGTCGATTTCTTAATTTTGGTAGCGATTTTGATACTCTTTCGTGGTATTGGTTACATTGCCCTCAGCAGGAAGGTCAACACCAGACGAAGTTGATTTTACTCAACATTCGCAAATGTATAATTATATATATATAAATATATATATAAAAAAATTCTGTATTTATTCCATCATAAAACATTCATCTGTATGATATATATATATTTTTTTTAAATATCATTGTAGTTTAAAGTTCAAGCATTAAGTTAATATGTGACATTCATACAAATTGAGAAAAAAAAATATTTCAAAAGAAATAAATTTGAAGGATATCTTGAGTGGAACATTCACTATTTAAGTATTTTATGATAATATAAATTTAATATATTTATTGCATTAAAAAAATTGTATTCAAATTATATTTAGTAACATCTAACCGGGATTAAAATCATTAATATATTCATTAAAAAAAAAAAAAAATTGGGTTTTACCATTTATTTAATTATTGTTGCAAAATTTGGAGTTTGTATCACATTTATCGTACCATTAGATTGTTGGTTATGAATGACCTTTTTTTCTCCCTCAATATGCTTGAAACACCGATCGGGCTTTTCATATTGTTGAAATTCACGAGTATGGCAATATTATTTACATAAAAGCGGAAGAAAATCTCAAAAATATAAATTGCTTGCAGCCCTCGCAATAAATTAAAACCCATTTTGGTTTTTTTTTTTTTTGTAAATCCGGCTTCGAAAGGTATTTTTGACAGATGACGAAATATTTATTCGACATGAATACGAATTAGCGAAGCATTTGTGTGACGGAGGAGAAAAAAAGAAAAAAACTTGAAACTTACACCGATTAGAAAAAAAAAAAACCGACCTTAAAATATGCCCGGATAATGTTAACGATCTCGCTTATGCGTACCCTCGAGGCAATGCCACCGAACTCCCAGGCATACCAACATGACGTGGATTGTACCCGGCCGGCTTTTATCTTTTATTTCATTCCGGATACGAGACGTAAACCTCCTTGGGTCTGATCTCGCATTAACTCGATAGAAAGACACATTCTTCCGATCGCTTTCGTCGCACATTTGTACAAAGGGCAATAGTAGTTTACGGATCGAACAAACGTCATTTAAATTATGAAAAAACCGGGAAAATCATAACGTATGATATTACACAGAGACGGAAATCATTCGGCAGCGAAGACGCATTAATAAAGCCAAAATATAAATAAAACCACGATTATCTTAACAAAATTTTTAATTGTTAAAAAAAAATTTTATTTCAAAATGCATGACTGCAAAAAGAATGTTCCGTTTTCAAATCTTAAATCCATCTCCTTTTACGGATCTATCGCACATTCTGGTCAACCCGATGAAGCAACAATCCCCGTGATTTTGTAATTTTCATTTAAAAAAAAAAAAAATGAATTTGAAACATATGAAAATAACGTTGTATCCTTAATTCATGGTCAAATATCACGGTGCAATAATATAAACGATTGCTACATCATTTTTTTACCTTCACACACTGAATAGTGATTCCTTTCATAACTCAGCAGCAGCAGCAGCAGCAGCGGCGATAACAAAAACATGTGCAAGAGGCATAAATGTACGTAAGTCTATATATAGTAAAATTTATTTTTGGCACACTGTTTTTTCCAGCGGAATCCCGCAGCGATTCTCAATTTTACTTGCACAAATTTTGAAAACTAAAATTTAGGTCTTCAAAAAAACAAAAAACTATTACGCAAATGGGGAATCAGATTTGAAGTTTTGGGTCAATAAAATATTAAAATAATTTTGAAACAGTTCAATTCCTTATTTAGAAGTAGACTTTTATGGTTAGAAAATTCAGTGCAAAAGTCGTTTTTTTAATATTATTTACAGAATGTCAAGTATTATAAAATTTTTTTTATTAATATATTTGAGTGTCCAAATATTTGACAGTCATTTTTCTGTCAACAAAAAAAAAATTTGCACATGAATAGTGTCATTATGCAAAGAATTTGTAATTATATTTTAACACATGCTCAGATTTTGCATTAAAAAAGATGATATTTCAATATTTGAAGATCAAAAGATCACACATCATTTATTTTTATGTATATATATACATTTATTTCTTTTCAAGGACTATTTTCAAGAAATTTAGGTCACTTTATTCTTAAAAATTAAAAAGAATTGTTTTTGCATCTTAACATTAACAAAGTCAAGATGAAATTTTCAGACAATGAAAAGTATCATTGAAAAGAGTAAATAAACAAATAAGATATTAAATTTTTTTTATACATCTTAAATCATTTTTTTAATGAAAATTGTACAATGTTATACATTATATTTAAATATATTTAATTCCAAAATTTAGAAATAAGTTATATTCTTCTAATTTTATAAAAAGACAATAAATTTATCATTTCATCTACAAAAAAATTATGATTAGATTCTCATATTAGAAAAATTTTAATATATCAGAAAAATATTTCAAGGAATAAATAGAAAATTAGACGTTGGTATGTAATTTTTATGTCTAAAATAGATTAACTAAAAGTTTAATTAAATGAAATTTCATATTACAATTGAACAAAAAACCAAAAATGAGTAAACGAAATTCATTCTTACTTTAAGTTTATTTGAAGAAAATATTTGTATTCATTTACCTTGAAATTTGTAAAAACTTTAAATTTGTTGATTACATTAGAAGTACAATGATTTTGATTATTTTTTTATTCTACTAATTGCCATTCACATATAGTATATTACAGGATTTATTCTGCTGAACTGACACAAGGAATAATTTAATTTGAAATATTAGCAATGCTTTGAATTTCTCATGAAAATTAAAAGATAATTTTAGTATAATATGAAACTGAAAGAAAAACAAAAAGCTTCGAGCCCAAAGTGTACTCACGGCTTAATAAAATAAATTTCAATGTATAAATATATATTTTTCCTTAAATTAAAACATTGCTGCGAACCTTTGTGTTTGTTTCTCAAAAATTAAAATTCCCCTATGCACTTTATTCCATTTAGAGTTACAGCTGTTTATGACAGAAAAAGGATTCAAAATTCTGAAAGAATTTCCTTGCACAAATTAAATATAATTGATAAATTTCATAGTGAAGCTGTTCCCCTCTACAACTTAAATAATGAATGTTGATTAGATTAAACTACCTCATTTCTATCTCTAATACAAATATTAAATTACAATTAAGGCATTAGGCGGCTGCTTAAAATATATTTTTTAATATTATTTGTTATTTTACACAAATATTATTATTAGAATACGTCTGGTGAACATGTGTGGTAATTCCTAGCTCTTTACTAGGCATAAACAATGAAAATCCTGACTTTAATTTTCCAATACAACAAATTTGGAGATTTCAGTTTCGGGAAAATGTTACAGTCCCAAAATTTGTATAAAGAATGCACAACATAATTTAATAAAACTTTAACTATAATACGTTTTAATTATTATAACAATGCATTATGGTTATGTAACAAGCAAAAACAAAAAAATTAATTTGGCGGGATGTCGTGTAAGTAGACAAAATTTTAGCGTTTCAATGCATCCTTCTTTTTTTTATAAAAGAAACCAACAAGCGGAAACAAATAATCGCCATATTAAAATATTATAGTGTTTTAGTCAGTCTTTTCGGAAGCCTCTGCGAGAAAAGGTTCAAATTATAAAATTAATTAACTTTTTAATGACGTTTTTAGTTAAACTAGTTTCGATTTTGTAACGCATGAATTTTAATTCACCCAACTCGGATTCGAGTTGCGCAGTACGCACAGGAAGTTCTTTTTTCGGAGAGAAACATGTCGGATAATCTATACGGATGAATTTTTTAAATAATTCAAAGAAATGGAACCTTCAGTTCAGGTTTGTAATATTATAATAACTTATACTTACATATGTTTCTTAGCTTAGAGTTCTTACTTTCTCTTACACTTTTTTCCGCCGTATTTTAATAATTTTAATATCGTTTTACTAATTATGAATCGACAACATGCTGCTTCAATGAATATGGCTGATTTTTATTAATGCCCGCGCACGTGGAAATGATAGAAACTGATGGTGGAAGCCGGGTTTTATATTATCTCGCTATAAGATTGAAGATGTTGAAATTTCATGCTAATTTCCGGAAATTAATTTGTTTTTAATCTCGAAAAACAATTTAAATGTTTGTACAAGCCCATTTATGTATGATGCGATACACCCAAACGAAAAAACATATTTGAGTTATAAATTGCACTTCTTACTGCAGTATTTTTCGAAAGCAGATTAAAGCAAACTATTTTTTGCCAGCATTCACGGTCATATAAGCATAGATAGAAAATAATATTGGGACTAATTTGTATAATATCTTTAAATTTAAATTTTCTCATTTCGTAACATGCAACTCGAATATTAAGAATATTCATGAATTTTCTGTGACATCCGAGTAATTATTCTACTAAAATTATATCAAATAAGTTAAAACTTAGCAATATATCACAATTTTATTTAAATAAATTATTCATGGTAATCAATTATTCCCTAGAAACAGATGTTTATGCTAATTCTAATGTAGGATTTCATTTTTCTTTACTTTGATTTTAAAACCACTTAATATTGATGAAGACATACCATTTATGATATGAAAATTAATAGAGGCACAATACCATATGGTAACTAATAATAAAGATTCTTAACTTTGCTAATCTGAAATAATATAAATATTTGCTTTATATGAACCATTATTTTTGTTTTGTGCAAGAAGTAAAATATTTTTAATGTTTAAAATTATGGCAACAAATAAAGTTATTTTCAAATAATTAAGAATCAAGTTTAACACGTTAAGATTAAATTTATTTTGTACTCCTTTTTAAAGATCATATATCATAGAAGTTTTACATTGAATTAATATAAATTATTTTCTTGTCATTAAAAGTTTTTTAAAGAGCTTCAGTGTACAATTGTTACTTTAGCACTAACTGATAATCGCATTAAATTTAAAAGGAAAAAGAAAAAATAAGTCACATTATAAATTTAATATTTCATTAATAGAAAATTTAAATTTATAAGAATTAAGTAGAATTTAATTTTTATATACAATAGCAATTATACTACACTTCAAATAAACTATATTGTCATTGTAAATTGCTTGTAAAAATGAAGTTTTGTTCTAACCTTTTATGATCCATACCATATGCTTGTTCTTTTATTCATTTTTGATATACATAATAAATGAGGAACAGATGTTTCATTTTTAAGTACACCAGAACTGAATACAATCTAATAATAATAATAATAGAGATAAAATAATCTATTACTAATAAATAAATGGAAAAACAAAAATTTTCAAGCTCAGAAAACAATTTGTAGATTTTATATCATTTTTATAATTATATTGTATGGTCATATGCTTTGAACTTCACATGGTCATTCATTTCATTAATTTTATTTTTCTAGCGTCATCATTATCAGTTTGTTAAGAGTGAAATCAAATTTTAACTACGATTTTTGGATTTGAAGTGTTTTCATAATTATTCAGATTAAAAACAATTGATTAATGCCATCAGTTTATCAATATTTTGTATTTTTATTCATGTGCCGTCATGAAAATGTTGATCTTTTTTACATTTATATAGAACTTTTTTACTACTAGTAATAAATTTAAACAATAAAATTGAATTCATTTCAGTCATTTAAAGACAAGGAAAGAAATTAGACAAATTTGCAGGACTTAACAGTGTCAAAATTCGTTAATTCCTCTAGGTACTTTGGTATTTAATATACCTAATGCTAAAACATTATGCATATCATAGAAGTTATACTTTACACATGCTGAACCAATGATCCAATTAAAAGTCTTTTGTTATTAAAACCGTATTAATCTTTAATAAAAAGGAATTATGTTCAGTTGATTTTTGCCTTTCACCTTTATTTCAGTCAATTTGAGTCTTCGCAATATCAAAAAATATAAAATAAGGCGTTGCCAGTAAAATGTTAAAACATTATAAATCGAGTTTAGACACGAATTTCGGATTGAAACTTTATGTTGTTTGCAGGTTTTATTTTTCTTTTCATTTTCTTTTATCCATTTCCAGTTTGCTTTACCAGATCTCATTTAGAGAACTTCTTCCCTCTCGAAAATGGCCTAGTAACCTTTGCATTATATTTAATTAAACATATTTATAAATTCTAAAGGGTTTCATTATATCCAACCTACAATTTATTTAATTCATGACATTTGCATTTCAAAAAAGTGAATTATTACAACTAAGGAAAATATGAATAAATTTTTATTTAATTTTATTTTAGGAGATATTGAAGTACACAATTATTTATCAGTGTGTTCGTATAAATTTTGCGAGTTGTGCATGTGCGATCTTTGATTATAGCGCAAATACCTCTAGGTACTTATTTTATATTTAGGGCATTTTTATCGAATAAACAGATGATTGTGATTTGCCAATAGTATGAGGTTTAATGCGGAAATTCGGCAATTGATCAATCCGATGCAAATAGTATTTGCGGGGAATGGAAAGCATTTTTGACGTATTGTAAATAGAAAATGTGAGTGTCTGGTTTGACGTTCTGTGTAAAATGGATCAAGAGACAGAATACGAAATCCAATTATGGTTATATTTGAAAGTAAGGCGGGAAATAAAGGCTGGCCGCCTTCAGATAGGGAACTCTTCGTCATTTCTTTATTTTTCTTCTCACCAATCCTATCATGTTTACCTTCACAATAAGTTGACCGCAAAATGAATAAGGATAAATATATCATCTGTGTGGATTTTTCGAATTTTCTGTGGCAAACATATTTAATATTTAACCACTTATTATGTACTTACGGACCATTTCCAAAATTGCTTCCGTTCGAAGCAGAATTTGATCAAATTATACGAATTTCACACACTGTCAAATTTGTCTTTAAATATCATTTTGCTGAATTACATCATTATAGCGAATTAACCATCCTAATCTCTTGCTTTAAAGACGCTGCTTAAATTTCCATAAGTTGTCACTGTTTAATATATTCTCAAGCTGGTAAGATTTAGATTTTCTCTTATTAATGTCAAGTAACATTGTGCTAAGTGAGTCAAGATTTTGATCACCTATTTCATTTTACAGTCATCCATTTGACGTTAACTATATTTCCATATTAATTAAGGAATTAATTCCCTTTTGTTTCGACAAGACAGATTTTTTTTTCTTGTTCTTCTTTTAATTAGGATGCAAAAGAGAAAAAAAAAAATTTTAAGTTGCGGTAAACCATAAAAAGACTCATACCGTCAAAATGTAGTTTAAGTGAAGTTAAGTGCGTAGAAAGGAGAAAAGTTTGTGGGCAGGCCTCGTCATAAAGATGGAATTAAAAGTTTAGTTGGCAACTTGTGAAATTTTTGTTTTTCAAATCAGCAGTGTGCATGGTGGTTTTTTTTTAAAAAAAAAAAAAAAATTCTCAACAATAATGCAAAACATTTTTTTTTAATATGCAGTTAAGATTAATAATGCATTTGATGTAGAAGTTAATTGGAAATGAATTTGAGTACAGTATTATTGAAAAAGTAAAATAAAAATAGCTACAAGTTATTACTAATTCTAGAACTATGTTTTGGAAATCGTAACTCGAATTTTTATTAAATGGTATACGTTTCTGTCAGAAGAAAAATTGTCAGTGTATGACTGACTGGCAGAAAGCTCGGTTTTTGGCTCTTGACAAATATAATTTAAAACTACGTTGCTGAACTTCGGATTTTCTGCTCTAGGTTAAACGATGTTATTCAATAGCTTATTTCGGCGTTACCCAAAAGCTTATTGTTAACTTTTTTTTTTTCTTTAATTTGTCAGTAACATAGAATAATTTCTAAATTATCAGAATTTTACAATAATCGCTATCTTTATTCGTCCATATATGGAGTATGTTAACGAATATTTATATTTATTACATTATGATTAAAATAAAATTGAGTTTTTAATTACATTATGATTAAAATAAAAATTCTAATAATAAATACTTAAATTTATTGATCTTTAAATAAAATGCTTTGAAAATAAATTTTTTCCTGAAATTAAAATGTAACAAAATAAATATAAACGAATTTTTTCTTATGTGGGGCGCCGAAATTGAAGATGCTATTTTGATAATTTATGATCACATCTTCTATAAAATTTCTTGACAAAATTATTCATATTGTAATTCAGTCGATATAAATACCTTTTTCCATTTTTTAAATTCTTCGGCAATGAAATATAAATAATACGGATTAATATTCTAAAGCTTCTGTAGGATTTCTATGATTTGCCAAATATCTGAATCCATTTTTCGTTAACACGAATTTATAATTTTGATGTTTACTAATTGAAAATTTTTTAATATTTATATTCCCTATGAGCTAATTTTTCCCTTTTTTTCATAACTTTGTCATACTTTTCAATCGACATTCATACGTTCATTTGATAGTAGGTTTTCCTATGTTATTTGCATGCAGACTTACATTTTACTTTTTACCGTTTGAATTTATTTAATTGCACCTGCAATCTTAGCGCATATGCTTCATTAAATTTCCTGTTCGGTAATTTTTATTTATTTATTTTTACATATTTTCATCTTCGATCAGCCTGATCAGTCTTAAATATTTTTTTCGATATCGTTCCTTTGGTAAAAAGAAAGCCGTTATAAATAATAAATAATGTTCGTTTGAATTATTGAAGTTAAAAAATGCTTTGCGTTAAGAAATTATATATATATATCAATAATCTTGTTATGAAATAATTCTTAATACCAAACAAAAAATCAGAAGAATATATTTTTGTCTGTAACTAAATAATGAAAATAGCAAATAGACATTTAATATGAAAAGTCACATCATGAATGTAATGTTATATTGATAATTGAATAATAAAAAGGAGAAATGTTACTATAAAACATATTTTAACGATGGTTGACAGTTATCTCAGTAACTAAAAATAATATTTAAAGGAATGGCGAAAAATTGAGAGAAAAGAGAATAAACTTATAAATTTATTGAAATTTAATTTGAATTCACACAAACATAATTCAGCAACCAGTGACTATTTTTTTATTTTATCAGAGTCGATCTTTAATACTTTTTAGTAAAACTTGTTACATTTCATTGAAATTACCTGAAGCTTAAAACTTTCAGCAGTTATTGACTTATAAATTTCAAAGGCTTCTTGAATATTTCAAATCCTTATTGCACAGTTTTTCAAAGTCAAAAAAATTGGGAGTTTCGACAATCGAAAAATCTGAAAGTAAATGCTAACATTACGGCTGAGCATTAACATACACTGAGACTTGAACTAAATACTCTCTTGAATATGTTCCTTCAAGGAAGGGATAATTGACCGAGCATTAAGAAGTTTAAGTTTCTACAACATAAAGCCTCACTTTAAAAAAATGTTATTACTGATAAATAAAGTTATTATTAATTTATGATGATCAAGGAATAATTATTTTATATTTATCAATTTAAAGTAACAACGCGATTTAATTTTCTTCAGATAAGAAGGCACTTGGGGTTAAAGAAATAGCCACCGACAAAAAAGTGCAGATCTGTCGCGCTTATTCTGGTCCTGAAAAGTTAGTCATTAAAATCCGTTTTACAAATCATAGTTAAAATATTGAGTTCCTAATAATAATTCATTGACCGAGCATAATTTATTGCAATGGCTAATGAGAAAGTTATTTAAAGCTTGGCTGCGAAACACGTTTACGAAACTTAAGGTACCTGTTTGGTGTGGTCAAAATATATTGTAAAACATATATACCCGTACATGGATTAGAGACATTTTCGACGGGTTCATGATATGAACATTTTTGTAAGCGAAGAAAAAGCTAAACTAAATTTGCAAGGTCAGACTCTTCTGGTTGCATTTAAGACTTTGTCATGATAGTTTCATATTTCAATTTTAACTTCATTTTCGTTAATTTGTTTGGATACTGATACAAAAATAAAATTAATGTTTTAAATTATATAATTTTATTATTGAATATGATCAAGCTCCGTATTAATCTATTTTTATTAATTATTGTGAACTTCTGATCTTGTGTTTTAATCTTAATGTAATAAAAGATCTCAAACCGTATTAAGAAATGAAAATCTTAGGGAACTAGTAATAAGTTAGTGGTAAGGAATCTACATAAAGAATGATTGAAGAATTTTTCTACTTATTTCTAATATTTTTCGTTACTTGCAACTTTCATTATACTTCACGGAATGTATATTCCGTATATTATTAAGTAGCAGTTTTCAGTTTCTTTTTTATTTATATCGTAATTTATTTTGATGTGAGCTTATTTAACCGCTTAGAAAACTATAACGAAATCATCTAAGTATGATTATTATTTTTGAACCGTATTAAACTCTGAATTGGTGAGGCTAAAAATTTGTTCACGTTCACTTTTTTTTGTCACATAATATTTACTCTTTGAAATATATTTGATGAAAATCTTTGTTTTGGCATGTTTTAATTTTTGAGGATTTGCACTGTCACAAGTATGTGAGAGTTGATTTTGTAATTGTATGTTTAACTTTACATTTGTATAATGTGCAATGATTTATTGGTTAAATCATTTATTCGCTCGTGACTTTTACATGACTAATTTTATCCATATATTTCGAATGACAATGCAATGCCCTGCAGTAAATGTGGAGCTAGTTAGAAATCAATTCATAGTGTAGAAAATAAAATATATCATGTTATTATTCGCTTAACGATATTCGTTAATCTTATTGAATATTGTAATAAATATTATCAAGATTATACTAAATAGTATTCTAACGAATAATTTCGGTTTTGTAATTAATACATTCTAATTCGATATGTAATAAAGTTGGTTTTTCTGTCCTTTTAAAATTAATTTGCCTATTTCTTAGGTTGAGTCATGTTGCTTCTTTTATTTAAAACTTTAAAAACTGTTATGAATCAAGTAACAAATTAATTAAGAAAACATTATTTTGTTACACTTCAAAGAGGAGAAAACCTGCAAGAATTTTGTAAATTAGATTTGAGTAAAACTTAATAAACTTTAGATTCTTTTAATGCAAGAACGCACCTTTTATTTTACAAACATAACAGTACAAGATTTAGCATTTGATAATAATAAGTGATATCTTGTCGGTTCTAATTTTTTAGAAACAGGAATACTATAAGGATATTATATAATACAAAAAAATGTAGAAAACGCTAAAGCGAATTTCCATGCTGCGTCGACGTAGATTTTATTTCAAATAATTAATTAAGTTAATTCATAGTATTTCAACAATATTTTATTTAGTTATTAAATAATTTAGGTTACAGATGTTATTGACTTTTTTTGCCTGGATATCAGAGACCAGTACACTTTTATTATTTTGGAGATAATATATTTGATATATTCTTAATGTCATAGAACCATTTCTCTTTTTTTAAATTGTTTGTCTTGATTAATGATTGATATTACAGTTGTAATGAATAACTTTCGAGTGATTTTTTCTCATACAAAGATTTAATAGTCGAATAATCGCTTTTGTCATATGGTAATTTCAAAATTCTCTTTCAAGCATGTTTTTATTGAATGTAAATTTTTTTATCAAAATTATGAATAAATTGTTTGTGCAAGGCATTCAATAAACTTTTTTATATAAAAAGACAAAAACCTTTATATAAAAAGAAAAAATTTTTTTCAAAAAAAAATATAATAAGACAAAGCTTTAATTTTAATTTTAATTTTAAAGCACAGCTTTAATTTTAAAGCTGTGAGCTTCACCCTTTCTAGTAATGTAAAAAATCTCACAAGTTTTTATTTTTCCATTGTGAATTACACATAAGAATGTTATGTAAAATATATTTTCTCTGATTAATATTTATTTTTTCTATTTATTATTTCCAGAGGCTTCAGTTCCTCGATCTGACTGATGCTAGTGAAAATGATCAGTCACTCATTGAAAGAGTTCTTTTTTCATCAAACCAGACATTAGAAGTTCCATGGTTTGTAGGAAGATCATGCCTTGTCGAATCAACTCAAGCCGAACACGTATGGATACCTTCATCCTACAGTGAGTATAATGCTTTGTGAAAGGAAATAACTTCAGAAAAAAAATTACTTTTGCTCCTTCTTTTGAGACAATCAAAATACTTATAAAATATTCGATTTGGTTAATCCTTGACAATTACATATATTCAGTTGAAGTATAATTGTAATGGAAAAAGATATAAATAGATCCATTGGTGATAAATTGGGCACATTAAAAAGTATTTTAATAATTCAAGCAATGCTGCTGCTTTAGTTATTTTTGGTTATTCTTTCAACTTTTCCTAAAAACACCCGTGCATAAGACATAAATTGTATTATTTAATTTTGTATGATTTTTTCAAGTTTTTTAACTTTTGAATAATTGTTCAAATTTTTCTTATTTTTACATGTCCGAACATTTGCAAATGACAACTCGGATTTGCGAATGAAGCGAAATACGTGCACTTTGTGCCATTGTCAATATGCTAAATAAGAAAACGTCCTTTTTCGTGAATTTATCCTATCCATATAATAATTGTTACGTTACATGTATGAAATTTAATCATTTCAATTATGAAATTTAATTCTTCTTCCGGAGAGGAAGATCAAGTCCAAATATTCTTCATTCATCAGCAATTCTTACATTCTCTTTGTTTGTTTTAGACAGCAAATAAGACTGGTTCGCATTAATACCTCGGAACAATTCGCTTATGCATGTAATGAATCTAATTGGGTGTTTTTTAACTATATATATATATATATTATTCGTTGACATCTATATCTTGAGTGCAAAGACGGATCCCGATTATTTGTGAGGTTTTCGAAAATAATTATTTAGGTAAATACCCATTTTCCAAGTACACGACCAGAATTCGAATAATAAATATTATGTTTTTGTTATCATTGCCATCTGTGAACCGAGGCTGCATCTGGCTGCCACCCAACTATGTTTGCTCCTTAACATTCTTTGTTGTTTTAATGGATGAGTTTCCTTTTCTAATAACACTGAAAATAATTCTGCCAAAAGACATTAAAAAATAAAAAAGAACCGAACGGTTTTTCTCCGGATTTTCTATCCGATTGGATTTTGAAGAGGTAGCGCTATTTAGTGGCGTCTGATTTATATTTATTTTTCGAAAAGGGTCCCTGCTTTCGCCCAATGTCAAAAAAGATTTTCGAATATTTCCGAACTGCGATCCTTCCAATTAATTTGGGGATGTAGAGATGCACACAAAAAAATCTCATTCGATTAAATTTACGGCACACTAAATTGTCCCGTCCGTTCACATTCCCTGTATTAGTATTTAACAGATTTACAGGCTTTCTCGCACCAATTTTCTGTCTACTTCGACACGCATAGATATACTGAATTGCTTTTTATTTTATAGAATTCATAATTTTGAATTTTTTCATAAAATCATATGCCCAGCAGGTTTTTTTTTAAGTGCGAATCAATAAATCTTTAATTTAACGAAAAAATAATCGTGATTATTTTTAAAATAATTTAGTTGTTATTTGCCTTATAATGGTTAAAAGACAAATGAAAATTACTTGTTTTTTCGGTCGCATACTTCTCGATTTTCAAATTAGAAAGCTTTTTTCGCAACAGCTAAGATGAAGAAAATATCGGCAAAAAGCAATTTTTAAACACGGCAAAATATTCACATTGATTGATCATATATCGTATCCTTCTCTACCTCCAGATCAAACAAATAAAAAAGATCCTCATCATTTCGGAGCTTATTAATTAATAATTTATATCTTGATAACTTCATTTCAATTTTTATGCCGCCAAAACCATCCTGTTTACGAGATCCAATTCATAACACATTTTGGAGCTTTGTAAAGCAGTGCAACTCGGGAGTATAATCTCCTCAGAGATATATTTGAACCTTTTTTTCATTTTAAAATGCTCGAATAAGATGCTTGTAGATCGTACATTTTATTTAACTTGTCATTTGTTGTAATATATGGTGTATCCTTTTTTGAATTCGATTTCAGTTAATTTTAATTTTTATTAATGAAGTAATATTAAGAATTTCTTAAGATATCGGCGCTTTCCTATGGGGACATGTAACTAATAAAATTTTTTTTTTGATATTTCAAATTCTGGCTCATTTTCTAAACTAATTCAATTAAATCATACTGAATTATGATAATTATCTTCCTCCCCCAGGAAGCCCTGTGTTCCGGATATCCGGCAATAAATTATTTGTATTTGGTTCATGAAGGTTCACGGTTGCATTTGGTGTACTATTTCCCATTATTTGCTTTGTGAAGAAGAAAGAATTTTAAAACTTCACAATGCCCAGCCTATTTTGAATTTTGATTAAAATTTTACAAATTTCTTGTTATAATTTTGCAATAGCTTTCATGATAATCGACGCGTTTATCTCCGCTTTTAATCATTTGATTTTTTTTACTTAAAATTGCACAAAATAAAAAATTTGGGTTTTTAAGTTTATTATATCAATAAATCAAATCTAACCGGGCGCTTTTCTTAGTATTTTTTGAAACTGAAGATTTTGGGTGTAATGTAAGAAACATAAAATAAGACGATGAAACAACATGGAAATATCAAATTGGCCATAGAAAATTGTTTTTGTTTTTGAAATTAAAAAATTGTGGAAGTAAGCTCAAAATCTAATAGTGGATGTTATTAAGGATGGAGGGATAGCAAATTATAAGACGGAGTTGAAACTTTTTCAGAGACTAGTTTTCTCGCTTTGGAGCTCTGGCTCAATCCCAACTCTTATTGGGTAGTAAATATTTTACATTGCCAGAAGGCTAATGAACTTCAAACTAACTTCGCACCCACCAAACAACGCTCTCTGTTTAGGTTAGGTGTTTAACCAAATTTTAAATGATACCAATCCTTTTGTCTATGCCGGCGACGAATATTTAGTCCGAATAATGACAAAAAAAACTCCTCAGCTTCCATTTGTGAGTCGGCTAAGAGATTTTTCATTTCTTTAAAACAGATAATATAGAGGCACATCATGATATAACGTCGGGGCAAATTTCGACTCACCAAGGAGAACTTGAAGAAAGCGAAGAGCAATGTGGACGGGAGGAAGAACAGCAGGAAGGAGACGTCCCGGAAGCGCAGCAGGATCATCATGGTCAAGATCAGCAACCCAGGCAAGGAGGGATTTTCGCTGGCCATCCTCCCACTTCACTGCCTCATCAACAAGTAAGTATCTCAATCTATTGCACTTTTAGCTCACTTTTCTTAATGTATCTCATGTACTTTCCTTTATTTGTTATACAGAAGTGGTTTAAAAAGTTACAAGGTGAACCAATTATTCGCAAAATCGAAGATCTTGATTTAATTATTGCATGGAAGTTTTCATTTATTTTTTAATCATGCATATTAATGAATGAAATTAAAGAATTGTCCTTTTCGAGGTTTTTTTTTTTATTTTAATCTAAATTTTATTATTCTAAATACATCCGGTTAAACGTGAAGGTGACAGAAGTTGCCCAAACCTAGAAAAACCTTGTTCCAAATGGTCTTTGCGATTTGTGTTAATCTGGCTGCATTAAAATTTTCAGAAGATTAGTGTGTTCTTATTTGGCTATTGAAAAGAGTGATTTTAAACGAAAGTGTATTATGGAAATTTTAGGGCTCTGATTTTGATCAGAAGTCCTCGAGACCTTTGACACTTATCACTTATTTTAGATATTTTCCTCTCTATCTATGGAATAATATATTTACATATACACGCTGAATTCAAATTTCTACTAACTCATTTTTTTTCCTAAGGATTTCTAATGTTAAAAAAGGTTTGGTTTTTCATGGTATTCGTTTGTTAATTTTTTAAAATATTAATTTTAAATGTTGCAGCAACACATATTTATTGTAAAATTAAATAAAATTCAATCTAATTGAAGATTTCAAAATGATTAGATTTACGTAAATTTTTACTTTTCTTCAAATCCCACATAAGGGTTATAGTGAGGGACTGTGTTCTTAAATTGATTCACTATTTATTTTAATATAAATTATTGAAATTTAATATTAAACATTTCCTTTCTGAATTCAGCCCATATTTCAGATGTACCAAATGGTGCCTTCATTGTCAAATGTCTACGTTTCCAATGTAACTGCTAACGTCAACGTTCATGCTCCTTATGTATCACCAATACCAGCGCATTATGGTCCGCAGATGCCTCCGCCTCAACAGGGTCCTCAGCAAGTGTATTCCCATGCATCACCCGAAGGAGATCAGAATAATCGCGTGCGACGTCCTCGTCAGCAGAAAGAAAAGAAACGAGACGGACCCTTCATTCAGACGAACGAAGTAATGTCCCCGTCAATCGAAAACCATCCTCCTCCTCAGTTCCCTAATATACATCCTCTACCTCCTTATTATATACAGGGAACCGCGGGAGCTCCCATATATATGCCTCCCACAGTTTTGCCCATGTATTCTCCGATGTTCAGTCCATATACTCCGTCTCCGGGATTGGTTTATCCGCAGGCGAATAACATACAGGCGGGTGGTGAGGAATATCACGAAAATGTTCAGCAGAATTTTCATCCTCCTGCCCCGGAAATGGTCGTCGTCAGCAGCGTGATGCGACAGGAGAACAGCGCCGAACGGAGAGGACCGGAAGGATCGGAAGGCAACGGTTATCAACTTGAGGAACAGATCCCAGAATCCTTTCAAAATGATCAGAGATTGCAAGAAAATTCTCCGTACAAGTCGACGAATGAAAACATGCACTTCACCTCGGAGATGGAAAGTCAGACGGAACAGCTTCAAGTGTCCCATCCGCAGCAGAACGGTGAACATTTCACTCGAGACAACAGCGAAGAGAAATTTAACTCGAATGTGATCGAGACGGTGATAATAAAAAACAATTATTATGATCAGAAGCAACAGCAGCCGTTGGTGGAAGTGGAAACCTCGAATCAACCAAGCGAATTAAATCAAGTTCCCATTCCGAAGGTGGAGCAGAACGGTCATTTCGCCTATCCCGACGAAACCAATCAAAGTCAGGAACAATTGTGTAGTCAAGCGGAAATTGTGAAGTTAAATAGGAAAAAAGTTACGGAAGTCGACGAAGTAGATGTGAACAATGATGTAAATAGTGTTGATAATGTTTGTGTAAATAGTCTTTTGAGTAATACCGCTGGACGGATAGCAGATCAGGCGGGAGGACAGTGCAAAGTGTCCCCAAATGATTTGAGTAAAAATAAAATCAACGGCAGTAGCATTGTGCAGGGAATGAAAATCACGAATGCGCAGCAGGAGAATCCAGTGCTAGCGGGCCAAAACAGTGAATTCCCCTTGATTGGACAGAACGCAAAAATAAGCAGACAGCCATCTGACCTCTCGCCGGAACCCGAAGCGAAGAGAGAAGTTTCGCAGCAGCCTCCGGTGACCCAAGGAACCCCTTCCGGCGGAAAGAGTTGGGCTAGTCTTTTTAATAGACCTGATCAGTTCAACGCTAACCCCGCAATGGACAACAAAGTGCGGCCAATGGCCAGAGTACAGCCCTATCACGATGCCGAGAGTGGGATCACCATGATCGGTTTGCCTGCGAACACGACTGCAACTGCGCCCTCTTTAGTAAAAACAGAAAGAATAATTTCTCCCAAGAGCAATGGGGCCCTTACCAAGAAACCTGTTCCTAATTCCAACATCATCAATGACCAATATCTGCACGAATTGGGTGGTAAGCTCATTATTTTTAATACCTCGCTGCCCTGAGCTCTAATACTCCGAGTATGCATAAAATTTATATTTCTTTTTTTAATTTTATTAACGTTGGTCGTGATTTTTATGCCTAAACAAACATGTAAATGGAATTCGGATGATACATGGTTCTTTGTCATAAAAAAATGTTAAAAATTACAAAGTTATTAATGTTTGGAATTGACCACAGCTATTTTATGCTAGTATTATTTTCAGTTTATGGAAATCTGTTGTGAAAAAGTAAGAGATCCTTAAAAAATTCCATACCACGATTATGCATCGGAACTATCTATGTAGATTTTTTTTTAATTATTGTTTTTAAATAAACAGAATTTTTATGCAACTACGAGTTGGATCACAAAATTGTGAGTCTGCAGCCCAGAGGATTGACAAACAGAAGTAATTGGTGTTATATAAACGCCATAATGCAGTCACTCATTGTCTGCCCGGCATTTTATAATTTACTAAAGGCTCTGCCGGTAAAGATGAAAAGAAAAGGATGTAGCCAAACATTAATTATCGACGCTCTGTAAGTATTGAACTTCATATTTAGTTTACGTTTTACGAGGCACGGTCATTTACCATTATCGTTCCACCGTATCTTCCAGAGTCGACTTCGTGAACGAGTTCAATCTGGTTCCCGCGAATGCGAGAATAGGAAAACGCGAAAAGTCTGCCCGCAATAAGGAAGACAGTAGCAATTCTGTTGAAATAGCTGCCGGTCCCGCATTCGAACCAGCTGGGATTTACAAAGTGTTGCATAAAATCCGAGGAGAGGGTAGTTTTAACATTGAAGGACGACAGGAAGATGCTGAAGAATTTCTCTCTTGTTTGCTTAACGGACTGAATGATGAAATGTTTGAGGTTGAATTAAATGATGTTGGATTGGTTAAAATGAATTTTTCAAGAAAATAATATCGGGGCCTTGTTAAAAGTTGCTAATATTTTTTTTCAGTTGATGAAAATGATCGATTCAAACAAAACGATTCTTACAAATGGAGATTCGAACGGAACTTTGGAAGGAGAGGCGGAAGAGGATGATGCTGAATGGAACGTGATGGGTCCGAAGAACAAGAGTTCCGTCACACGAAGGGCCGTTTGCGGCAAGACGCCGGTCTCTGACATATTTCGGGGTCAGGTCAGATCTCGGGTGCAGAGAGCAGGAGATCAGTCCACAGACAACGTTCAACCGTTCTTCACTTTGCAACTGGATGTGGAGGTGATCTAAATCGTTTCATCCGATGACTTCGCACTTTCGTCATGCATAAGACTTAATTGTTACGTTTCTTGTTAGAAAGCAAATTCTGTGAAGGATGCCTTGGAACTGTTGGTCGGAAGAGATCCCCTGGAAGGAGTTACCTGTTCCAGAACCCACCAGGAAGTGGAGGCGTGGACGCAAATGTCTCTGGAAGATCTTCCTCTAGTTTTAATTCTGCATCTCAAGTGTTTCGATTACAAACCTGATGGCTGTTTGAAAATCATAAAAAGTGTTGATTTTTCGGTTGATTTGAAAGTTGACGCTAGTAAGTAACTGAACTTTGATTCCTTGAAAAAAATAGTTGCAAACGCTAAAATAAATGCTACACAATTGCTCAAATGTTAAGTTTTTATAAGTTTTTATAACTTGTGCCCCAGCTAACGTATGACTTAGTTTTAATACTTAATGAATTCCGATCGCGCAATTTTTAGTCTTTAAAAATGCTTGGACAATTCACATTTAGAAAACGATGAAATTTGTTACATTTCTCTCTTTCAGAATTACTATCGAATAGAAATAAATACACGGCTAAGCAGCGAAGTTACAAATTAGTCGCAGGTTCGTATTTAATAATTTTTGTTAACGTTGGTTTTGCTTTCTTGTTAGCGATTCTTTTATCGAAATGACAAAGTTGATATCAGCCCTACCGTTAGTTCCATTTTTACTCCGTCTGTCGTCACGAGTCTGCATATGTGTATATATGTATTTCCTATTTGGCAGTTGTCTACCATGATGGCAAGGAGGCGAGCAAGGGACACTACGTGACCGACGCCTACCACGTAGGTTATGGCTGCTGGGTACGTTACGACGACGGCGTTGTTCGCTCAGTTCCAGAATCCCATGTGCTGAAACCAAGGCCACCGAGAGTCCCCTATCTTCTATACTATCGCCGCACCGATACCATTGGGACTACAAAATGATTTCACGAAGTGTACTTATTCCTTCTATTCATATAATATTACAATTTATTAGTAGTAATTAAATATTTAAAACAAAAAAAAACATTTTCGTTTTGTACAATTTATTTAATTTAAGAATAATTATTTATAAACAAGGAATAAAACAATAAACTGTTGTAGTTTTTAATATTTTAACTTTAAAAAAAATTCTTGTATATTGAGTGTAGAACTTCAATATTTCAATTTTCTTAAATACATTTAACCCTTTTCGTATTTCATTGATTTGTAAATAATTTCTCATTTTTTTTAATATACTTTAGTCTTCGTTTTTATTTTCACTATATCAGTAAATGTATGTGTGGGTGCATGTATGTGCGAGTGCGTTTGTGTGTATGAGTATGAGCATTGGTGTGGGTGTGAGTGAATGAGTGCGCGCCTGTGTGCGTGTATATGTATATATATATATATATATTATATGCTGGAGAAAAAAATAACGCGGCGTCGCGTCTCACGCGCCTTCCAATAATTGTACTGAAAAAAACATTACTTGTTTATCACAAAAATCCAAAAAAGCTTAACATGAAAAGAAATTATGATGGTTGGGTGTGTATGTGTGTGAGTGTATATGTGTATATATATATATATATATATAAAAATAAGTGGCAGACGTCAAAGACTATATTTTTTCTTTTACTTTTCATAACTGTAAATTCAGAAATATTTTATTGACAGTTTTTACTTTAAATTAACACCGGGTAAATAGTTCATACTTAAAATTAATTTTGAGAAAATCATGAAGGTAAGTGCAAAATTACGAGAATCAGTGTATTTAAAAAAAATTCAAATATATATATATTTGTTAATTTTATTCTTTATTTATGTAACTCATGCCGAATTAATTTTAGATCTTCGTGGCATAATTTCATATAAAAACAACCAATAGAATTATTTTTCATTTTTTTTTAACTTTGTTGAAAAGCCTTATTAATAAAATTAGATTTTAGATAAACCTAAACGTTGTATGTATTTTGGATTTTAAAATCTCGCTGTCGGATATGTATTTTTTTTCTCCGTAGGTAGCAGCGCCTAAGTGGTTGAGGTTTTAAAAAAAGTGGTTAAAAATTATAATTGAAAATTAAGTTTTCCAAAAGCTTTTGCATATTAATTATTTTATTAAATGTTTAAATAATACGATGATGGAAATTTGTATGGGAGTATTGCTATTGGAAAAATTCATATTTCGTATGTAATGTTTGTTGGAAAAAAAAAAAAAATATATACATCATGTATAAAGCTGTAAATGTATTTTGAAATATTGTTTACCCTTTTTTGTCATCTGTTATTTTCGCACATGTGGGAACCGGTGATGGCAATCGTGACTATCAAAAGCTGACCATGAGAAATGCATATTTTTATTACAATGAGCTTCGTTCTGTTGGAACCTGGGCGCAGCGGGTCGCCAATGTTTCGGTGATCGGCGCGGTATTGTCGCATAATGTGGAGGTGCAGTCGAGAGGGCAACATCCTAGCCGGAAGATCATTCGGGGCATTAACCCGCGAGAATTCGCTTTTTTTTTGTCGCTGACTGTGCTAAGTGAATCTTAATTTCATTCATAAATCTCCTCCCCGTATGCCGTGGATTCATCCTATCTGACCGTGGCCGCAGCTACATCTACCGACGAATGTCGCAGCTAATCGCAAACATGGCAGCTGCTCTGGCGAAAATGAGATTTCGGGAGTTGTGCGGCAAATTTCCAACGTTGCGCATTAGAAAACCGGGAGAGGGATGCACGACAGTATGTTCCCCGCTTGCGGAAAAGTTAGTTAGTAGCTATAGTTTAAGTAACTGAGGAAAAAATGTCCAGGCCGAAGTTGAAATTGATGCAGGTGACTGACTATTCATGCTAATCTTGAAAATGTGAAATTTTACTCGCTTTTATAGTGAGGATTCGTTTGATGTCGTTGTCGTGGGCGGCGGAATCGTGGGGATGGCAGCGGCCAGAGAACTGCTACTGAGGCATCCGTCTATGAAAATGGCGGTTCTCGAGAAGGAATCGAAGCTCGCTTTTCACCAGAGCGGGCGCAACAGTGGAGTCATTCATGCCGGTATATATTATAAACCTGGGACGCTAAAAGCTAGATTATGTGTTGAGGGTTTAAATCTTGCATACAGGTTAGATTTAATCCCTGTACTGCAGTAATACTTCAAAATATTAAAGTATTGATAGAAAACAAATAGATCTAAAGTATTAAAGTAAAATAAATTATTTAATTAAATATTCATTTATTCCACATTTCAATTTTGACTGAGTTATATACTTTAAATTATGTCATAAAAACTTTCTAACCTAACCTCCAAGGCTCTCTTTAACTATCTAATCCAAAACTTAATATTGTTTTCCACATAGCTAAGCACAAGGCTATATAATTTATCAATTGAGATCAAATTATTTAACCATTTTCATAGTTCATATAGGCACTTGAACTTACACAAAAAATTTAATTTTCTGTTCCAGCTATTGTGACTTAAATCAAATACCTTACAAAAAATGCGGCAAGTTGATTGTTGCCACAAATAATTTAGAACTAAGCCAGTTGAATGATTTGCATTTGAGAGGAGTGAAGAATGGTGTTAAGGACTTGAAAATTATTGAAAAAGATGAAATAAAAAAGATTGAGCCCTACTGCCAGGTGAATATAGTTTTCTGTCATGAAAAATTTTGGACATGAGCACAGATGTAAGTGTAATTAATCAATATATCATCAGTGCAACATAATATGTAGAATCATTTTAGTATGACGTCCACACTCAATTTTCAACAACTTAGAATGTATGTATTATAAATATGTGATATACTTCATTTTATAAGTTTTTATGATAAATTTGTGTCATATAATTCAATCTTGTAAATATTATTTTTTTAATGTTTGTTAAAAAAATGAACAGTTACAAACTTTTTTTCTCTTTCAGGGGCTCAGAGCTCTTTATTCACCTCATACAGGAATAGTGGACTGGGGACTGGTCACTGAACACTATGGGAGAGATTTTAAAAATAATGGTGGAAAAATTTATTTAAACTACGAAGTAAAAAATTTTAGGGAATCCAATTCTCCAGATTATCCTGTTGTAATAGCTTCTAAAACAAAAGTAAATTATGCATTAGTAAATTGTTTTCTTGTGAAAGATGTGCTGATTTGATGAAAATTCAAGAAAGCAAATGCTTTTTCAAATTTTACAGGCTAGGCAAAATAATGCTGCAAGTATAATAATCCAGTGTAACTTTTCAAAAAATTAAGTTTTATCTGCCTATTTAAAATTAAACTATTTTTCTAATTATAAAAAGATTTCTTTACACAATGTAACATTAATTTTTTTTTTTTTTTAACATTGATTAGCTGTTGCATTTGTAATTGTTCAGGCTGTCAATGTAAAATTTGACGTTAATTTTTCTTTTTATTTTTATCGTCGGTCATCAGGTTATTTCCAGGCAAACGGTTGTCATTCGGAGAAACTCCGACCCATTGGTAAAATGAAGTATAAATCAAAACAAGATTCTCTTCTTTTAGGAAATTCGCTCAAGGTACGTGTTGACTTGCGGAGGCCTGTACTCGGATAAATTATCGGAAATGTCCGGATGCGACAGAGTGCCAATGATCGTGCCTTTTCGTGGCGAATACCTTGTTCTTAAACGTGAAAAAACCTACATGGTTAATGGAAACATATATCCGGTGGGAAATATTTTTTCTGCAGATCAATGAATCGTAATTGCCCTTTATCTTGACCCTAGGACCCCCAACTGAGAGTGTCAGTCAATAAAGCCATTCTTTTTTTCATAATTAAATAAATCCCCCTTCGAACGGGTTCCCCCGTTGTAAGTTTTTCAGTTAATAATTTATTTAAAGAACGAGTCTGTCGATAAGGGATGAGCTTTTGATTGCGAGAAAAGGAATGGCAAAGAAAATAATTGAATTTTCTTTTTAAAAGGTTCCCGATGCGAGATTTCCATTTTTGGGCGTTCACTTCACGCCGAGAATGGACGGCAGCGTTTGGCTGGGACCGAATGCGGTGTTGGCTCTGAAACGCGAGGGCTACAAATGGACGGACGTAAACTATCACGAATTAAGAGATACGATAAGCTTTTCCGGATTCCGGAAGCTCGCATGGAAATACTTATCATATGGAAGCCAGGAAATGTTAAAATCGATCTCGAAGGCTGTTCAAGTGAGGGATTTACGGAAATTCATACCGGATTTGAAACTGGAGGACGTTGAGAAGGGACCGGCGGGAGTCAGGGCTCAAGCGCTGGACACCGAAGGAAACTTGGTTGACGACTTCGTTTTCGACGTCGGAAACAGTGGAATCGGTCAAAGGGTGCTGCACTGCCGCAATGCTCCATCTCCCGGAGCCACTTCCAGCCTCGCCATTGCTAAATTAATTGCGGACAGGTTTAACGAGCAATTCTCGTTAAAATGATTTGTCCCGCAATAAAGTTTGGCCTTTATTCCTGTCAGAAAAACGGGAATTAATTATTTTCCGTCGCCGATGTTCGATTTTTTTTTTTAGCGGGATAGAATGTTCGGTTAAATGGGCTTAAAAAATTCAAGAAGGGAGGAATTAGTCAGGATACGGTAAAAAGCTTACACTGAGAAATAATTGATTTTTCTCAGCGAGTGAGTTTAAATGAATGCTCGAAAAGCATTTCACTGGAATGGATTAATCACTGATTCTGTACTAAATGGATTTGGCAGTTTTCCTTTTATCGACATTCCGAGTAGTCTGCAATCCTTTGAAATGGATACAAAAGGCTAATTATTAAATTGTGACCATTTACAGAGCTTCCTTTTAAAATTTGGTTTGTCCCAATTGCATGCTAGCACATTGTTCTACATTCAGAGATAAATAACGCTAATAAAATTTTGCTTCCTTATTCTTTTAATTTTGTTTAAGATTGCGATATCCAATTTCCGTTATTAGTTATTTGCAATACGTTACCATTCCAAAAATATCGTACAATTCATACATTTTACTGAATGTTGTGCGAATGAAAACTTCAAAATACTAATTATCGAAATAAAGTCCTTAATTTGTTGTTTAAGCGATATTCTAATAAAATTTCACAATGTATTACATACTATCATTATATGAATCATAAGCGATGATTTTTCACGTGTGCGCATGGGTTAAAGTTGCATCTTGATACGAGATTTTATTATTTATACTATTTGTTAAAATTTTTATCGATTTTATTTTGATGAATTATTACACAAATAATATTTTTAACCAATGTCAGTTATTTTTTCAATTTTAACCTGAAAACTGTCACATTTGATTGATCAGTTTAATTTTTTAGTTTTCAATTTGAAAAATGTTTCAAAAATTATAATTAATTGACGTACTCCACATGGATTACTGTTTAGGATGTGATAAATTTATCAAATTCATTACTCCTGTGAATGTAGATCGAAATAGGGTAATGGAACCCTAGCCATTCGAGACCAGTCAGCATACAATTTTAATATCCTTTAAGGGGTTAAAAAAAGAAAAAAAACGTGATCTAAATTTTATTTTGTCGCCTTTTCATCACCGATTAGGCAAATTACTTTTCTTTTGATTTACGGAGTGCTTCAGAAAGTTGACAGGTCCTGAACAACTTTCAATTTTTTTTTTGTAACGCAAGAATCTGATCTTTCGCGAAAAAAGAAAAACATTTTGAGATGCTTTCGTGCCTGACCAATTATATTGGACTAAAAAAAATATGTTTATTAAGCTTCGGTTCTTTTTTTTAATCAGCAAAAAAATTCTTTTGCCATTCCCGAAATTAAACCCATAAAAATTTTTAGAATTATTCATCCACTAATTATCGCCTCGAAACAGGGAAACAAATCCCATCGGCAATTAATATAACTCGAGCTTGATTATGAGGATAATTTATTCATAAAGCAATCTTGTGCAGCGTATAAATTTGGCAACGCCTCGGAATATCAATCGTCGAATTTTGCAAAGTGGCAAATTCCCATGATGCACCGCGAAAAAAAAAAAACGATTGGTTTCCGAACGTACAAAAGCCTTTTTCTACTGGATATGTGAACGAAACCATCGCGATCCGTAAATATGCGGTGACATATCCGCTTGTGCCTGAAACGTGTAATTATCCAAAGGCAAGGCCTACAATGGCGAAATGTACCGAGTGCGCATGAGAAATCACGGAGAAATGCTATCGAACCGTGGATGAATCTTAAAAACCTCATTCTCGCATCCGTGAAGATTTCAGTTCCTTACGCTCAAGGTTGGTACACTCCTATTTCTAGGGCTAAACCAAGAATTCTGCTCCATCGAGTTCAATTTATAACATAAATTTTCCACGATCCATTACTGGCGGACGAAGCAGCATTCACCTCATCGAATATATCGAGCGAGCCCTTCATTTATTCCGGCTTACGGATTTTCTTTAAGAATTACACCCGCGTTCAGCATTTCATTCCATTTCAATGCCCGACAGTTAAATTGTTATTATTTTTCCTCATAGTCAACAAGCAAATCCGCTTCGTACGAAAGTCCGCATCGACTCCTTTACTGTCTGCCAATTAGAAAAAAGACCGTTGACTCACTTCAGACGCCGGGGGATCTTTGTGGTAGGCACCGGTGGACAACCCGCAGGACACGGAGGCCGAACAAACCGTCTCTCAATCGAAAGCAACGAGACGAATTTTCATCGTCTGATTGAGGAGCACAACAAGAACGTGAGGAAGGTGAAAAAAAAATAATAAAATAAAATAATGGAGAACAATTAATTTTTGACGAGCGCAAAGGGAGCGTGCAGGCCGAGGGGATGGTTAACCTTTTTGCAATGTAATTACCGCAGTAGGAAAATCAAATATTTGTTCTTTTTGCAGGAATAAAAGGGAAAGATTAAAAGAAGTTTTAGGTGTTGCGGTGATAGATTTTCTATTAAAAGGATTAATGGAAAGATTCCCAAACTGTTTCTCCTTCTCCGGATCCGGAGTTTAATTGAAAAGGAATTAAATTCCATCGTCGCAAGCAACAGAAATTTTTTAAAGAACAAGCACAGGATTGGAACATTTATCGTCACATCCGCTGAGGGTGAACTTCCCTGTATTCTTCCACTTCTTATGCTATCCCTTCTCCGCCCCCCGTGGTACGAGTTGGCTCTCTTTTAATCCCCGAGCCGGAACCGGCTCTCAGTGCAATCGAAGCGTAACTTCATCGGGAGGACAATCCTAAATGCGTGCCCGTTACAAGGTACGCTTAAAAAGCCTCCGCAATTTCTGTCGCAATTCGATTTCGAGGTACGCGTGGCGTCCCCGAAAGTTCCGGAGATCGATTTTAGATATCAATTTGCACTCGCACTGCCGTGAACGAAATCAAAATTGATTCAAAGACGAGAATTTTTAGATTTAGAAGAAAATTTCGATTCGGCAACCTGAACGCTTTGATTGGTAACTTGAAGGAAGTTGCCTTTTCCTGATCGTTTTCAGTTCCCATTGCTCTGACGCATTCTCCTTGCATTGCATCTTTCAGATTTGAGTCACTTTTTAAATGTGCTTTGTATTGTTTACATTTACGTTCAATGCATTTGTAACGTTATTCCTTGTCAAGTGATCGCCGTTTTTCAACTTACAGTAGGCTAAACAGAAAGTGATATTTTAATTTTAAGTTCAACGTATCTGCGGGGGAAGAGACATTCTGTAGTAATTTTATTCCACCCGTAAATAATGAAGTGGCGAGAAACATAAAATTTCAAAATACCTGACTCGTTGCTTTCAGCGAATTCTTTCTTTCCGTAACTTTGAACGGCATTTCAATGATGAATCGCATTCTATTTTACATTGTATGTCATTAAGTGTCGCTTGCTCTAGAAATATTTCTTTATTCGTTGTCTGCCCTCCTTCGTTTTTTTTTTCTTTTTCTTCGCCCTCCCGTTCTAATAAATTGCATGTTATTTTAGGACGGTTCTCTAATAATACATGTTGCGGGGAGACGATTTGCGTCGAACCGATGGCGTTCATTCCGTGAAACGCCTCGAAAGCCGATGCGTTAGCGGACAAGTCCAGTCCGCACCTTATCTTCTCACTTTGCTGATCATTTGATCGGTTGCTCGCTAATGTGGTTTCTCATTTATTTACTTAATTGATCCGATACCTCGCTGAAATATTGCGGTATTTCGCAGCGGTGAACGTCTCCCGGACGTATCTTGAATGCTTCCGACGTGGGGGGGGGGGTGCTCTCGCAGAAAAAGGATCCGCTTTGATTATAATTAAATTGTTTTGCTCCCCAAGATCGATCACGCTATCAATCATGTTGCGCATTCCGCGATTCCCTTCGCCCTTTTGCTGCCGCTCTAATCTGATATTAGGAATATCAATTTGTCCCTCGATGAAGATTGAGTAGGAACAGATAGGACTATATATTTAATATCCTAAATGGAAGTTTAATGTCTCGGGTTACGATCCGGGATGGCCTCGTTCTGTATTGGAGGTGATTTATGACCGGAAAGAATCCGATTGGAGAATTCAAATAGGCGAGAGCTTTCGAGCCGAGATCTAACCCGAAAAGTTTTTCCTGCGTTATTCTTTCCTTTACCGAAGTTAACCTTAGCCCATCCGATGTGACAATTTTCAATCACTTAACCTATTTGCTGCAGTTTTATCTTCATCACGGCATTACTACTTACTATTTTTGCAGCCTCTTCATTTAATCCCTCCGGATGATTCGTTTTCGCATGTATTGTCGCGTCTTCATTAAATCACTCATATTTTTTTTTTTTTTTTAAATTGGCGATTTTAACGCATGGAAGAAGCATGTCCATATAAGGTTATGTAGGGTAGACAGTCACTTTCATGCCAAACCTTTAATATTAACGATAAGAATTTATCGCTTGGGTAAAAAATTTTATCATTTGCGATTAGCAATTCCGAAATAGATCAAATTTCATACGGAAAAAAGTCGGCATGAAATAAAACAAGAAAAAAAAATTAAACTTATGATTAACGTGAGGTGGCCACGTATGAAAAAGAAATTTAACATAATAGTTCATATCTGAATGCACCCTCCCAAGGTCAACCACTTTGCATAAAAACCATAAAATTTTTTTTTAAAAATCCACTGGGTTAAAAAACGAGGAAAGTTATCAAAAAAATCGAAGAGAATTATAAAAAGAACTATTCCGAGCATTTGAAAAGCAAAATCGTCGACATTTTCAGTGTGTAAGCGAGGCATTTTCTTTTCGGAAAATTAAAAAAACCCCTTTTGACATTGGTTTCCGATACGAAGCAACGTCCATTAAAAAGTATTTCTTTTTCACGTTAATGGCCGAAAGCAAACGAACACTACCGAATGGCAGTCGGACAAAGCCCGACGCCTGAATTGTACACCCTTCAGAAAACAAATTCAGTTGACGGCAAATTCGCGGAAGTGGTTTCTTGCTTCGTTTGCCGCAGAGCGCTTGCCGCTCGATTTCGGGATTAATAATTCATAGCCGCAGGGGTAGTTTTTTTTTTTTAGACCTTTAATATTTTTTAATATCTCTTAAATTATTGGAATTATTATTATTATTATTACTTTATATTTTGTTTATACTGACAAAAAGTTCTTATTTTTAAGTTGTGCAAGTTTTGGTGCTTATCGTGCCCTAAGATTTATTAATGAATATTATACTGTTCGGAAAAACAATTATTTTGTAACTTTTGATCTTAGTTTGAATGCCTCATAATTACTGGCCAATCTGGATGCTCGTATCGGCTTGGGAAATTCGAAAAAAAGTTTCATTTGTACCGGTACGTATGAGCCTGCGATATTAAATAGAGAGATCGACGTTGATGGAACGTTTGAGCAAAAGCTTAATATTTGTTTATGAATTATCAATTATTTTTGTTGCTTTCAGATAGAATTCATTCAAAATATTAAATATTAAAAAATTAATATTTCACGCCTTATGTGGGATTAATATTAACAACTTTATCAGATATTTAAGTAAAATAAATTCGTTTATTATTTATTTCTCAGAAGTAATTTTATGAGCTTTAGTTTTACTTAAAAAAAAGATCTGAAATGTTACTTAGAATTTGAAACTAATTCATTTTCTACGTTTGAACTTTTACTTAACTAATTTCGTTTAAAAAAAAATTAAATTTTTTTCACTGAATTTTAGAAATAATAATCTAATTAGTAATGAAGATTTTATATATAAAATATGATACTAGTGGAAACTTTAAAAATATTAATAATCTTTTTTTATTAGCTACTGAAATATGACAGTTCACAGTAGATAAGCAAATTGAATAAAGTGTGAAACAAATACCAGGATCATCTTTGATTTTATTTAACATCAAAAATTACTCTTGCACAATAAATGTTAAAAAGCAGAATGGAAGCTATAAAAATTGAATTTCTTCTACATATACCAAATGTTAGGTGACCAATTACATTTTATTTGTTTTAATACTAGCGATTCAGTATTTGTTTTTTTGTGGATGGTGAGATTTCCATGAGACATAGTCAATAGTTGAAAATACAGTTAAATGCAATTAAAAAGGAGGTAAACTCAAGTTTTTGTTTGTTATTTTCAAACAGTCACAAGACTCTCTTTCAAACCTTTTACATTTTTTTCTAATATATTGTTCTTATATTTCTATATATAGTAATATAGAATATTACATATTTCTAATATATTGCTTTTATAAATATCAGTAAATATGAATATTATTGTTGATTTAGATAATATTATTGTTCATGTAAGAAAACTTAAATAAAAATAATAGACAAAAAAACAAAAATTAAATTATAGAAATATGAATAAATCAAAACTATTGTTTGGAAAAATATTCTGTATCAAATATGCCTGAAAATGAGAAAATACAGGATATTTATTTAATGAATGTTAGTATTTTAAAAGTTTGTTTTGCTTTTACTTCTGGTTCTATTCTTTTTTTTTATTATTATTATTAATAACTTAAGAGGAGGCAGAAACTCAAAACTTTTCCCCAAGTTCTTTGGCAAAGTTTTCCCCTTGATATTATTATTAAGAAGTGACTGAAGTTACATTACAAAAATGTTCTTCATTTTATTTTTGTACCTTTTCCTGTAAAGTTGCTACAGGAGTTTGTAATTTGCATCATCTAATTATAATGTTATGTTCTGAAATATAATATAAGAAAACTGTAATTTTCTGAAATAACTGCAATTTTAACGCTATTTGATAGGCTTAAAATTAAAGACTAAAAACTAAAAACTAGTTTTAAAGACTATTGGGGGCTTAAAATTCATCAGTAATGTCTGTTTGAATCTTAAACTAAATATAATTTTATTTATTATTTGAATATAACTCCTATATCGTTTTTAAAGTTTTGCTGAATTATAAATTTATTTTTTATGCATTATGATAATTAGTGCTAATATTATTAGAATTGTTATTTTTGTTTCGGGGTGTTTTCCCCTATTCATGTTCTTCTTCGGATTGGTAGCAAGTAGTGAGAGGGATTGGTATGACTTTTATATACTTCCCCAGTCTAGGAATTTTCCAATTGTGTATTAGGTCTTCAGTAGGATTGCCTTCTGTACCTGCGTGTATATAAGGTGAGGAGTTTAGATTTTTCAGGTATATATGGTGAAGGATTTGACCTGTGACGCCCGTAGGGGACATTTTTAACTGTAATTTCGTAACTATTTTTTGTTTCCATGTTTGTGTTTGTCTGATGAAGTTGACCAGAGAGAATTACCTCTCTTCTTTATATTTCTTTATTTTGCATGATGGTTTCTTTGGGTGGGGATACTTCACAAGTATGTGGTTTTCTGCTTTTTGTGTACGAATATAATATCCAACCTGTTATGAGCGACGGTTTCTGTGTGTGCAGAAAGTAATGTCCCAGCAGAGATGGGTTTCAGCATTTTCGAGGATTGTTTGGGAATGATATTTATGAGCTTTAATGTTACTTATATTCAGCTAATTTATATTTTAGCTACGTTCATCTTTATTATTGTATTATTGTTATTATTATTAGTATTATCGTCATTTTTATTTTACTATTAGTTAAGGTTTTTAGTTCTGTGTCAAGAAATTAACATGGCTAAAATTTAAAAGAATATATGTCTATTTTATTTATATCATGATTTCCATAAATATTTTAGGATGTTATCTTTTTAAATTCTAATGTATTTTAAAGCTAGCTTTATTACATTTTACCTATATTTTCTTAAGTTTCAAAGTTTCAATATACATAAAAAAATATAAATTTAATTGAAAAGGGCAGCTTTTAAACTAATACAAAGATTTTTAAATAAAGATTTTCTTTCATAGGCTGAAGGGCATTGATGAAATTTTATTTGTTTAAAAAAAAGTCTCATTAAGCTAAATGGTTTGTTTTTTCAATATACAATGAAGATTTAGATAAAATTTGATTTGGGTATGAACCACTAAATAATTGTGCTTTGTCCTGCATTCTTGTCGAATTTCTATGCGATTGAGTAATTGTGATTCAAGCAATATATTAAATTCTTAATGATCAGGCATGTTATGTCGAATTTTTTCATTTCAGAAGGAAAATATTTGTATTCCAGACAATGCATTATAAAAATTTATTTCTATCCTTATCTACATCACATTTCAAATTTTCATGATTGTTTGCATTTAAAGCTTTATTAAGGATTTTGCGTTATGGAACATTTTACAATATATAGGGTTCATTCAGCAAAATTATTTTAAAATTATGAATAATGTTATAATATTTTTAAATGTATCAGTTTTATTTCTCCATTTTGCATATATTACTTTTAGATAAAATTATAAAGAAATTTAAATTAGTTTCATAATGTTGATTTAATTTTTTTTTTTAACGAAATATTTTTGAGTTACAAATTAAATTTGAACAGTTTTAAAACGAGATAAAATAATCTTTTCATAATTTATAAATAAATTCCGTCATTTATTTTAACTTTCCGTAAAGATAATCCGTTATTCATGAAGTTTTTTTATTTATCTACTTAATAATTATTTTGCCTTAAATTTAAGTGTAAGTCTTTGTATATCTACATAATTTAAAGGATCTACCATACGGATTATCCCGTTCATTTTATACTTTTCACGTCAAAAAGGTTTTTCAGCGTCTCCCGAATTGTATTATATACTGTTCATTCTTTTTTATTTTATTTACTGGTATTTTGATACAAATAATATGCTTATTTTGTTACTGTTGTTACGGACAAAAGTATTTTAAAGCTGGCTTCACCAATGTCCCTAAAAATTATTAACAACTTTTTATTATGTATAATGATCCTAAAATAACGTAGCGGGGAAACCATCAAATGATTACGTACTATTTATTCAACAAACAATGATTTTCATGAGAATTTTATTCGTTGACCGCTGAAGATAAGGGAATAGCCCGAGAGCAGAAATTAGGGATATATCTGTGTCTGACAAACCCTCTACACAGGAGGTCGACCATCAAAAAGGGTTTTAATCTGGTAACCGAAATCGAATTGATCTTCGGACAAATAAGCAGGACATGACAATGGGGCTGCATATGCAGACCATATTTTATTATGAAATTACCAAAGTGAAACGGCATTAGTTGAAAAATAAATTAAGAAAAAGCACTATATTATCAAAATATTTTAATTTTTCCCCCATTTATGCTTCTCTTCCGATCATGTTAATTGAATCGGCATTATAAGATCTAATTTAAACCTCAATAAGTATCGCCTATCATTATTATTTGATATAATCAGAACGAATTTAATATTATCCAAGCAGATTTCATTTATATAACAATGTTCTTTTATTTACCTGAAATTTTTAAAAAAAAAAGTAGATGTACATATATTTGAGAGTATTTCCGGGGATATTTCCACTTTTTTAACAAAGTAACTTTCTACTCCCTCTGGAATTTGTTACTTGATTTTCCATTTAAAAAACTTTTAGATTTTTGTTCAAAGTGAATTTTTCCGGTGACATTTTTTATGGAACACTCTAATTTTACGCAAGTCTCGTTAATTTCTTTAGAACCTGCCATTTTTATTAAATTTTTATTATATTCCTCATTTTAATGTCGTAGATATTTTATAGATAATATAATTTGTTATGGAGTGCTTTTTTTTTATATACTTAATAATACTGGATGATCTCAAAATGCTTCATTAATAGCAATCTTCATTTTCAGGCAGAAAAATCATTTCGAAGAATTTTAATCGAATTTATATTCAAAATTATATAATTTGTAATTCTTTCTCTTCAAATTTTAGAATATTATTTTGATTTATGTTCAGGAAATATTTTTCAAAGGCTTCAAATCTCTTCGAGGGAGAAATAAATAAAAGGAGACTACTTTATATTTTTTCAAAATTAGCAATGTAGCCATTGCACTGAAAAGAAAATTATTCTTTTCATTTAGTTTTGAGCTTTTTTTAAGAATGATTTTTAATAATGCGGAAGAAAAAGATTAACCAAAAATACAGTGCATTTTAACCAATCTTTTGATTGGTTTCAATTGATTTTCTTTTGCAAATACCGCGTATATATCTATATATTCAGGTATATAAATATATATTACATACATATATATAAATAGTGTTTTTCTTGCCAAAAAATCTCCAGTTTCCGTACATTATTCATTTTTACATTTTCATATTTTCAAGGAGCAAGAGACTTTTTCCCAATAAACTGGTTATAAGAAAGAGCAAATCGTTCTTGGAAAATTCATTCTTTGGAATTTATTGTAAAGCCCTTTTCTCCCTTGATTTCGCAGTCATTTACATTTTGTGTAAGTGTAACGGAGCTAAAAACTTTGTGTTAAAATTACACGATTATAGAAATTTTTTTCCTGAATATGGGCCCATTCACAAGCTTGGAAACCTTTTTTCAGGGCATTAAAAATCGTAAGAGCTTTCAGAGGAACAATAATCGGCTGATTTTTTTCTTAGTTTCCGCAGTTTAAGAATATCTCAGAGGATTTACAAATTCATTAAAAATAGTTTCAACTCCAGAAATATAATTTTTAATGTTTATAAATATTTATGTTTTCATAGTTGGAAAATCTGAAACTATATGTCTTGGTTTATTTTGAACTGGAATGACTTCATGCAATATTAAAACCGATATTTAAATGAGAATTAGAATAGTTCATATGTTTTTTGGGTTGATAAAGAAAAATTATTTTGAATACTTGTCAAAAATCTTTTATAGTAATATTCATGATTTTAAATTTTATCTAGCAAGTTTAAAAAAATGTATTGAGAATAATTGTTTTTGACTCGTAGTTTCATTATAAAATTTTATATAAAAAAATTCTTATTGATATTAATAAAGAAACTGATTATAATCATTAGACAATTTTTAGAAAGTTAATATCATGCATACATTTAGTCATATCATACATGTTCACTATCATTATATGAAATTATTAATTTTTAATTAGTAATATTTATTCGATATAATTCGATAATATTTGGATGATTTTTAAGCTTCCCTAAATGTTAACCAGCATGGTTAATACCCAAAATTTTTGAATAAAAATTTGAATTAAACCTTTCATTGCGGTAAAGGACAAAACATCGCCCATAATACATGTTTCATCAATCATTTACGATAGCAAATGTGTTTTAATTAAATTTTCTCTTCACTATGGATAAATTACTTTATAGTTAAATGAATGCCATATGTCTGGTCACGGTCGAAAAATTTAAATAGATACATATATCATCATATGATCGGCGATTGAAGATCTTGATAATCCAATATATGTAAATAGATAAATTATATGGAAGTTGTAAATCAGATGATTATAATTTATATGTTACATAAGTTATTTTTAGGATAAATTATAATAAAAATACAGCAATTAAAGAACTAATAATTCAAAATTATCTGCTTTGGGAATATTCCTCATGAAATGCTTTAAATTATTATTGATTCAAGTTCTATTTATCGACATATATTCTCTATTTCCAATACATATTAATAATGTAAAACATCAGTTTTTTGATGTAATGTAAAATAATTGAAAAGATTAACGGCGGGGTTGCCCTCTTGTATGTTAATAAAAGTTAATAGTATTTAAAATGTTTGAAATAATCACATTCTAATAAGAACTCTCTTGTCATCTTTGAAAGTTAAAAATCCAAAATAACATAAAATCATAAAATGATGGCTATTCTATATTCAAACAAAAAGAAATAAAATTATTAGAAAATGTGTTTCATGATTCAAATAGAAAATATTAAAATAATTTGATGTTCGATTGACAGTTTAATATTATTTATAATTTATAAAAAGAATTTCCTGTTGAAGATAGAAATGGGAATATATAAAAGAATATTTGATGGAATGGAATTTAAAAGAATAAATGTGTTTCTTATTTCATAATGAATATCCTTTTTTAATATAAAACTTGTTAAAATTGTGAAAAGAAGAAAATTATTAAATTTTGTAGTATTTCTGATTTTCGTCCATTTTAAAAATAATTGTATAATAATATCCCTAATTCAAAGATAAAATTTGTTAGAAAATTTTTCATCAATATCTTATTTATTGTCTCTAATCTCTTTTTTTTTAGACGTTCATTTTTCAATATCTAACATCTTAATCATTCTACTTTGTTTTATTACCAATCATATTATCTGGTTTCAGTATTTCCATCGGCAATTTGTAGCTGTCTTTAAATTCGATCACTTTTCTTGGCTTTGATAAATAGATGGGCATTAATTCAGTCTTGCAATGACCGAATCGTAGTCAGACTAATCGCTATGTATTTTTTTTTACAGATAATAAAAAATTGAGTTATACTGCAACTTTTTGAAGCTCGATGATTGACTATTTGGGATTATTCAGTTATTAACTTATATATTAATTTTAATTTCAATACAAAAAATCCTAATCTTTGCATTGGCACTATTTATAATTATTAATCTATACATAAGGTATTAAAAATTAAACATTCACATAGGTTGGGTTAAGTGATATTGGGATCTTACTTTCGAAAAATAGAAAAAATGGAACAGAGTTAACCTTGTATTCTTTCTATCAATCTATCTTTTTCAGAAGTTGTGAATTGACTTTATTTCATGAATATTTTATTTATTTTTTCATTTTCCGCATATCAATCTTCTCTGTCCCGATTACTACGTTTTTTTTAATTTTCAGAAGTCATTTTATTTTCATTCCATTTTGTTTAGGAGTTGTGCAGAATAAATGGAAATTCCGTGCATCCTACGAAGATTCCCGTTTAATTGATTAATTAAGTAATATCGAAATGGTTTCTAGATTTGTAATTTGAGTGTACTTCCTAATTCGGCTTTGTGTTAAGTCTATTGAGTTGCAAGAGTTTTTTTCATCTCGAGCGTTCTTCCAGAGCTTCCATTATACATGCATATATATTAATTTATAAACAGCAAAAATCCATTTTAACGATCAGATCGCTTCAAATATCATATTTTCAGTAGAATAACTGATATTTACATATTTTTTTATTTGGGTCTTTATGCGTATAAAGACTTGTCCAAAAAGTGATTGGTTATGCATCGAAATTCAATTATAAACACTTCATCTATTTATAATACAATTATTCATTTTGTTATATATAAAAGTAAAATTTTTAAATATATAAAAGTACTTTGCAAAATTAAATAAAAAAATTCATTAAGAATTACTTCATTAACCCTATCTCTATTTATATTATTAGCATATTAAACGGATTTATTATATTCTCTGCAAAATTATTTGTACTTAGGAATGTGAATAATTGAATGGAAATTCCATTCAAATTGTAAGAGGAATTTAAATGTTGTTCAGGTGTATATTTGTATGTAAGCTCAGGATTTCATTATTACCCATCCTAGAATTCCATTTATAGATATTTGAAATATTTAGTATGATGGAAGAATAAATATTTATTTTATTTAAGTCAGGTAGAATTTATCATGTTTAACAAATTGAAATGTATTGCTAATATTTTGCGTGTAATATATTTTTTTGCACTGAATAAATGATATACCTAAGCAGAGATTCTTATTTTCCAGGCTTATTCGACATTCCACTGATAAGATTTTTCTCCCCTAATTTTACATAATGTAGAAAAAGAGCTTCCATGTTAGTATTGGAAGAAAATTTTAGTTAAAAAAGTAATCTAAATATTTCTTTTTTTATCAGTGTTTGTCGCTGACGCCTTGGATTTTCCCTTTTTTCGTTCTAATGGAGCAAGAGAATTGAAACCTTTCCCTATTTTAGAGAAAAGACTATTTATACTCTAAATTTCTTTTCATTTCGTTTCATTTTCGGTTTTTCCACGTCATTTGTATTATTTCCCTTTTTATATATGCGTGTATTTGTATTACAAAATCGTTATGTCATAAACTGAGTCTTAAACAAAAGCTTATAAACTTCGCAATAAGTAAGAACATTCCATTTAAACTTCTAATTTACACGTAGTTACCGATTTAATGATTGGTTATAATAAAAAAATTAAAAAAAGTTAGGTCTATTATATTATTTTAAGATATATATATATATATATATATATAAATAATTTTTCTAAGATTTAATAGTTAATATTTTGATATTGTTTTGCTTGTGGTTAAAAATGTTTTTGAGGATTTTAACCATTATTTTTCTGTTTTTAATATTTATGATTTGTATTATTAATGTGGTATAAACATATTACTAATTGTTTTTTCCCAGAAAAACATGATTTTTCATTAAAACTGAAACACTTTGATCATAACAAAAATTATAAAAATTATTATAAGCGATGTGTTGCATTTAATAAGATATTTGTGGACTATTATTGACACATAATTTTTAAAAATCAATTTTCTCGAAATAAAAATATTTAAGTTATCATTTGCACAATCCATAAGACTTAATTATTAGCCATGTATTTAATCTACACCCATGTGATTTTTTTTATTTATAGTCCTTCAAATGCATAAAAATATTAACATAAAACAAATATTGAAGAAATGGTAAGGTTATGATTTTTATGTTGAGATTAAAAATTTTTAATAGTATAATAAAATAAAAGGAAATTTTGGTAAATACGTTTGCACTTAAAGATTTAAAAATGGAAGTATAATTTAAAAATTTTATCGAGGCTATTAAATTTTTTAATACCATCATAAAAAAATATTTAGGCCTAAAATTTACTAGTATAAATTAAATTTTAATATATTGAATGATTATTATTTTTAATAAAAAGATAGAACGAATTCTCACAATTATTTATAGTAGATTTACTTTGAGCACTGAAAATGATATAATATTGATAGGAGAGCACAAAAATTAAATACTTAATATTCTAAAATATTTTTATTAAGTACATTTTTATATAAGAGATGTACACTTAGAGTTCAGTATATTTTATTCTATTTCTATTTTATTAAAAATAATAAAGTCGGTATTAAAAACACTTTATTAGTGACTATGGAATTTACAGGTTAATGGTGCAGCTTGGCATTAATATTTCCATTGCAATTTGGTAGTAATATTTATATCGTAAATTATTGATTTTTCATTTTAAGCTTTAAGATTAAATATTTATATTCATTTATCATCATTTGGGTTTCGCTTTTTATAGTATCAGTATCCAAACAATTATTTTTGAATTAGAATTTTAAAATGTATTATTTAAATAAATTATATTTTTGTATAGCATGTGGGTCTAATTTGTGAAAAAAATTGAGAGATTGCGGCATCAATTGTCATTGAAAGAAATGTTATCCAACACCCTAATATGAAAATCATTTTTTTTATTATGTTTGCAAAATCTTTTTCTGAAAATTTCAAAAATTTTCCATTTTTTTCCTTATTCAAGGTGTTTTAATCGAATAAAATAGAAAAAGAAGAAAACAAAGGGAAGCGAACGTAATCTGATCTTTTTAATCCGCAGTTTTTATGTTGCGTTTTACGGAATTTGTCAAAGAAATTTTTCTTTTGAGCAGAGTTAATTTTGCTTTTCTGGGGCGTTTTCGTTCTTTATTAGTGTTGAGCCGTGGAAAAGTTATTCTTTAAATACACATATTTCAATACAATTCATTTCTTTTCCCATCTAACATATACCTTATCTTTTTATGTACATATGATACAATTTCTTATATATATATGTATATATATAATATTAAGAAAAATTATTATGCAAATTATAATAAATATTATATACCCAAAATTATAATAAATATTATATATATATAATATATATATAATAAATATTATATACCAAAATATACCATATTTATGTATATATAATCCAGTAACTAAATCCAAGTTCTATGTATATATATCTTGATTTTAATTCATTTCATTAAATTTAAATGTAATTCCTTAACAGTTCACGCTTTAACTCGCATATGTCGGATAGTATTACACTTATATTCTTGGACTGGTTTTAATTATCTGAGAAAATTTTTTAAGCAATTAGTAACTAAAATTTTTTTTTATTACATAATCCAAGCTAATTCAGTAACCTGCTTTTTAATTTAATGAAAACTCATCTTTATTGGATTTTTAATACATAAATCTATTGTGTGTTCATTCTTTTATTATCTTACCTTTGATAATCTTTTTTTTTAATTATTTATTTAATAAGTTTTGATTGATTAATGAATGTTTTTCGCATGCATAAAAAAACAATATTATATATTAAAAAATGATTTTGCAGCATATGTGATATCACATTATTATTATTATTATTATTATTATTATTATTATTATTATTATTATTATTAATAATAATAATAATATTAAAAAGAGAACTTGTTCATAATGAACTTTATTCAAATTGACTTAGTCTTTAGTTAATATATTTCTTACTTATTTTTGAAACTGTTTTATAAAAATTCAATATTGCGGTTCGATTTTAGTTTTTTTCCTATTACAAATGTAGATTATGTGTCGGAAGTTATATTTTTGCTCTGAAATATAATTTTGGGCTGATTGAATTACAGTTTTAGGAGATTAATTCACTGTAAAGTTTTAAGAATATCTAAAGTTTTTTTAGGCCATTTTGCTGCATTCATAAAGTATTTTGATTCATAATTTGATTTTTAAAGTTTCTCATTTGACTATTTTTGCATCTTATTCGTCTTACAATCTCTAATAATTATATATTCTTTCAGTAAATATCGATTCTAAAATATCATTTAAATAATTTAAGATTACAAATTATATTTGTGATTCAACTGCTAAAAATTTGTTTGTAGTTAAGTTTTATCAAGAATAATGATTTCATCATTTTTATAATAGTTTAACTACTTTCTTAATATGGAAAAATTTGTTCGTTCTTTTTCATTACTCGTAAAACCTGTTCATATTAAATAGTATGCATGGGTTGATTTCAAAATTTAGTTTTGAAAAATTTAATTCCTGGAGAGACAAACAAATGGCGATTTTATAATCTGAGTCAACTATTTGTATATTCATATAATATTTTCGTTAATTTGCAGCAATTAGTGTTTTTTTTTTATTTTTTAAAAGAACTATACTCAACTAAAATTAATATTTGTTTACTTTTGGATTAATATTAAATTCAAGTTGATGTTAGGGTCAAAAAAATTATTCTTATTTGTTGTAAGTTCATAAGATGTCAGTGTTCAACTTAAAAGTATCCTTCAATTATTTACATACCTGTTATTATATTGATTAGTTTTCCTATGGTTTGAGATCTACTTCGAATCCGTATGTATTTCAAATACTGAAAGTTGAATCTTTCAATTTTTTTTTGAAAAACCATCTTCGATGTATCTTTTGCTGCATGGGAAGAATTTTGAAATATGCATCTATTAAAATTGTTCAAAACTAATTTATATTGAATTTTAACATTCATGTCATGTATTCTTTTTAAATTAATATAATAATAAGGAAATTAAATCATTTCTTTATTGTAAAGTTATTCAGTAGATTTTATTTCAGATATAAATCATTATGTTGAATAGTGGAAAGGAACTCTTTCAACCTTATGAAAAAAAGTAAAATAAAATTCCTCCTTCATTGGAGGTCTGAAATGTTAGAATTATACCATAAGTCATTCTTTCTTGGTTAATAGAAAGAGATTTTCAGATTCTCAAAGGAAAAGTACTGTTCTACATAAACGGGAAGAGATATAGAAGAAATGTATCCCATATAACATATAAAAAAAAAATGCTTTTATTTTGCGCGTAACAGCTTATATGTCACCCAGGCAATAGGACGTGCAGAATTTTTGTTTTGTTGCAATTTTGTTATGCTCTGCGATAAAAGAATGGAAAATGAGACTAATATCTTGGTTGTCAAGTTTTAGACAGAAAAGTTCGTTATATTTAAAAAAAAAAAATGGAAGATAAACAGCACTGTTGGTTATATTCTGGGATATCAAAAATTGCACAGATCCTACTAGGATTTCTGCCATACTTTCTTCACTCGATAAATCTTCCATGAAGAACTTCATCGGTTGCTGTTTCCATTTTCGTGGTGTCGTGCCGTTTTTCTTTCTTTTTCCTTCCTCTATCGTATTTGCTTGCCCTCTTTGTTAAAGCTTCTTTTGGAGTCAAAATGATTTCAGAGGCTGCGAAATTAATGATGGCTTTCTTGTTGATTCTTATAATATACAATGATTGAACTAACCGTTAAATTTCTTTCATAAAATGAATTCACTGCCTATATTTTCAAAGAGACTTCCATGAAAGACGTACTTCGTTGGGATCGAACAATGCGCTTCATTGATCTACCTGTTATAAAATACTTTGTGGGATGATACAGTTTTGAAAAACTTCTCACGGCTTAGGAATCGATATTTTCTAATATTTTTATTTTTACATAAAGATCCGTCATTTGTAAAATAAATTTTTTTCCCTAGAAATATAATTTTTTTTATTAATTTTCTTCTGCTGAAATGCATGTTCAGAGTGAAGAAAAACCTTAAAATTAATTGATTTTTATATACATTATTCAAAATGTAAAATAACTCAAAATTTTCGTCATATTTTTGTCATTATTATTGTCAATCAGTAAAGAAGAAAGTAATAATATCTTATAGATATCATTTCATTTATTTTTTAACAGTTTTGAATAATGTTCAGTTGAATTATTCTTTAATTTATTTTAGTTTTCGCAAAATTCCTTTCCTTTTGGCAACAATGATATATCAAAATATATCGCTACTTCCTAAAATCTTGGGGGCTAAAGCATATGACTGCGAATTAGGCTCCGGGAATAATTTTTACATATATCAAAAGGTTAAAACAAAAGCTTCACAAAATCCACAGAGTTTAAATAAGAGATCTCCCTTTACATATAATAAAAATTTATTATATTGAGGTTTCTGATAGGATTATTTGATAAATAATCATATATAATATGATATCTCTTGTTTGGAAAACATTTGAGCTGTAGAATCAAAAACTTCGTAATGGTTGGTTTTTTAGCCCCATATCTTTGATTCATGAGTCATTTCTTCAGTCAGGTCAGATCTTCACGTAAATTTCAGAAATTTTTTGTTTCAGTCATCTTCAAGCTGCTGAAATACAGGTGAAATTAGGAAAAAAAGATAAGCTTTTCATGCATTTCGTCTTTGTTTTTGAATGTTTTCTTATCAAAAGAATTTTTTTTCAAGAAAATCATTTAAAAACGGAATACATAGTCAAGAACCTGTAAGAAGAGATTATGTTATAATAAAAGTTGTATTCCTTAGTTGAATTCTATTTTTTAATTTTTAATTATAAAAAATTATAATTAATAAATCTGATATATTTTTTTAACATTTATTCTAATGAATTATAGGGTAAGAAAAATACAATTTTTAAAGTTATAACATCAGTTATGTAAATGTAAATCATTTATGTACAATAAATAAATATATATGTATAATAGTATAATAATTATTAATTAGGATGATGTATTATTGCCTTTTCTTATTATTTATTGCAATAAAATGTGTTATTTACTATTTAGTAATTATAGATATGTTTGCTTAGATTTAATTTTAATTATGATCTAATGAATTTCATGTTTTTAATTGTTTCGAATTTTGAGTTAAAATATTAATTATTTCATAATTTTAGTTTTGTTTCAGAACTTTGTGACACTTTATAAGTATTATGAGGTTATTATTTTTTGGTTTGGTTGTTATTTTACTGGAATTTTGCAATTATGTAAACCTAACGCTGTAAACAAAAGGTCGGTAGGGTGACGGATAGCTTCTGATGAAACTATTCGAACAAGCAATTACCCTGACAAGAACAACGCAATATAAATCTTTAATACTAGGGTTGAAGATCATAGGGGTTAAAATTTACGCTTCGGAGTGTTACAATGGTTATATGGATAATGATTCCCTGAGAATTTTCACATCAAATAAGATCCTTCTCGAAGGCATATATTTTAGATAGTTTTTTCTTTAACAAAATTATATTTTTTCTCGTTTTAATCATCATTTTCACTGAAGAATACACAATGTGATGCGACTATCAATATTCGGTTACCTAAACCAGAGCATAAAGAAAAATAATATTAAAAATTTAAGTTATTTATTCCCTAAATTTTTTCATTCTGGATAAAATATGACTAGCATATTCTTAGCCAGAAAATGTTTTGATTAGAATTTCGCTTTCCATAAGTTCTTTTTCGTTTTCACTTTCCCGAGGATTTCTTTCTATTTTACAATATTATACAACACTTAAATAACTCCTCTTACTTTTAATCTAATTGCCTAATCCCAATTAGATTTCCGCTCCATTATTTTATGCCTATCTCAAATAAATTCATTTATCATCCCTAAACCATGTCATCAGGCCTTATTTTTCTTTCAGATGTAATAACTATCGTTTTATTCACATCTCTCTTTATTTTCACTTATTGAGACACTCTTCATCGTAAATGATGGATTTTACACATTGCATTGGTAAAAGCGGTTGCGAAAAAAGATAACGTTGCACAGATGTATTTTTTAACTATTATTAATATATACTGTAATCATAGTTTTTTATTCATTTAAAAGAATGATTCTGTACTTTATTCTTTTTTAATTTATTATGGATTTTGTCATAATTTTGTGTAATTAAAACTTATCCGGCATGAGTTTAAACGTTGATTAAAATTAGAGCGGCATTAAAATGGAGCAGTTAACATACAAAATGAATTTTCTTTAGCTACACTGAAATCTCGGAAATACTTTTAAAACCGAGTTTCTGAGCAGTAAACACCAAATGCTTCCTCAATTTTCTCATGACAAAGTCGAATAAGTGAGCAGATGCTTATGATTGCTCTTTCTGGGACTATTTGCCTTTGACTTCGATTTGCTTTTGTCGAAAGTTTTATCTTAAGAATGGAGAAGAAAATTTTTGCTGGAATCGACGAGAATGCAAGGAAACTTATATGAAAATTAAATTATAGATCTTTCAGTCTATGTGGGAATTCTGAGACTTGGTAATTGAAATAAAAATCTGCAAATTGATTCTTTGCCTTTAGTGTTGGTCAAATTTTTTTTGATGTATATAAATTCTGTTAGTTGACTGTCACGTAGGTAAATGTCGTTTCGGTATATTTGTTGGCAAAAAAGAGTTTTTTCATTCTTTTAAAATATAAGGTAATTTTTCAATTTTGACCTCATCTTGTGTTTGGAGAAAAATATATTTGTGTATTCATGAATATGCATTAAATGGCCCATTTTCTGCAGGCATGTTTCAAATCGAGTTAGTGTAATTCCGGTGGCAGGAATAATTACTGGGGAGGAGTACATCTGCCACACATCCTTTACATTTCATCGACTATATTTGCATGTTGAATTGTGGTTTAATCCGCGTACATTGTTTTATAAAAACATTTCACAAATAATCTTAAAACTACACTTATTAAAATATCAAAATATTTTTGTGCATATATAGTTATATTGTAAAATTTTTTTATGCTTCAGTTAACTATATTATTGTGATGAGATTTATTCTATATAAAATAATATAAAAATGAATTAAATAAACATAAATTTGTAAAGATAATATGTGGAATTAATTTAAAATTTTTTTGATATTCTATTTGTCTGGAACATGACATTTCATACAGAATTTACATTAAGGAACAGTTCTTCGTACCTTTTTCTTTTAACAGTTTTGATGAGGCAGCGCTAGCAGAGAATGAAAACTACCAAGCTCTGAATGAAGGATAATAAAACCATTATAGTCATCTTCATTCAACGGCTTATCCCCTCTGACAAACTTTAACCACGTACAATTCAAATTAGAGGTATCTGATCAGATCTCCGTTTAAAGCCTTTATTAGATGTTTCAAATAGAAGAGGTGCAATCCTTTTAGACAATACGAAGCCAAATTGTGTTACATTCATTTTGCTTTAATATCAGTTAAACATTCCCCAGAAAAAGTTTCGAAATTAAAATCAGGTTTCTAAAATAAACCTTTTTTTTTTCCTAAGGGGCATGATATCCCGTAGAGCATTTTAAATTATTTAGTTCGTTTAATGAATGAGGAAAAAAAATGTAATTTATTCAAATAAACCATGTGTGTTGCAAACTTTACTATTTTTTACATTATTAATGTTCTAAATAATTATACGCTTTTAAATATCATTAAGGTTTTGCTGTAGAAATTTGTTTTTTCTCCCCTTTTCGCTCCCTCATAAGGAATAGAGAATTTATTGCTCTGAAAAAAGGCTTTTGCAATTTTTTTAGACGATAACATATTCATAGCATTTAAATTAGTTTAATAAATTATTTAAAATGATTGTTTTATCGTTGTGGTCATTTAAAATTTTGAAAATACTTATTTTACATTATTTTTAGAAAATCTTATGCAAGATGAATATAATACATTGTTGAGATTGTATAATATAAGCAGTCAGTATCTTATCAATGGTGCCAGAACTGTATCTCATTCACGATAGAATTGGATGAATATAGTAATACATATGTACAAATACGCACTAGTTCTTATAGTTAAAGTTTACATTTTTTTGTCAAATCATATTGCATAATTTTGTTTCATCTATTAAAATAATCAAAGTTTATTGTTTACTTTTTTCTTTAACGTTTCCCAATTTTCTGAGTGACATTTTATTTTATTATAATATGTTAAGACAATTACGTTTCAGTTTTGATAATAGTGAGCTTTTAAAGTATTTCCAAAAAAATGTTCATATATTCGATCAAAATTTTCATAGTGTATTATGTGAAGAAAAATTTTTTTGGTTGTTGATTATGAAACTTCATTTAATTCAAATCGATAACTTGGTTAAGTTTTAAATGTCATTTGCAGGATGTATCGAGGGGTTATTTCCAACTTTCTGAATGTACTTTCCAATGTTAATAACTCACTAACAACTTTGTTCCTGAATTATTTTACAAAATCAGTGATTTTGTTTATTATAGAAATTGACTTATTTATCGACGAATTCTGTAAATATCTACAAGGAAGGAACTAGAAATTTCAATTAAAAATATGTGTATGATCTAGTTTTAGACAGTTTATATTATATGCTCCAGTTTATTTTCAAGTATTTTTCATATTAATTCTTAACTTAATTTTTTTTGAAAAAATTTTCTTCATTATTATTCTTATCATCTACTATCTGGTACTTATTCCTACTTATTAGTGCACATAGTAATTTAAAAATTATAGTTTATCCCTTAGTATTTTGATAGAAATATTTTATAAAAATCTAATGGATATTAATTATTTTTAAAAATTAATTATCAGTAAGATTAATCAAATACAAATATTGAATAATTGTTAAAAATACTGTGAATATAAATATTTATATCCAATAAACAATAATCATTATTATTATTAAGATTAATGACTCAAATATTCACATGAGTAGTCTTTAATTTTATTAGTCAATTATTATATTATGAATTTTGATTATTTTTTTCATTCTATAATTTATGATTCATGTCATAATTTTTGCATCATAAGCCATTTAAAAACTTTCAGTAGCAGTGTGGCCGCCAAATCTTAAATTGAATTTTTTTAAGTTAAATAATAATTAAAAAATAAATACTTTAATTCGAATTACTTAAAGAAGATGGAGAAATTAATAAAATATTGTGTGGGGTTTAACATGTACGTGAACTACAGTATTTTATACGTTTTTGCATTGCTATTAACTATCGCTATATTTTATAAAAAAAACTTTTTCGTACCAGTTGGTTCCCAGTCTTCATTTTACATCTTTCCTTTTTGTATTTATTAAAAAATGTTCTCTTGTCAGAAAAGTATTTTTTTTTGTCTTGTGGGAGATCGAAATCAATATGATACTTGCGTGTATATTAAATGCATACATTTTTCCTTTGCATATCAGTTGAAGTAGTACATTCATTATTTTCTTTGTCATAGTCATTAATAAAAATATCTTTTAAATTTTAGTTTCTAGAACATTTTTAAGTGTTCCAATAGTTATATAACTTATAATTTTCCGGAATTATTCAATCTTCAGTCAGGTTTCTTATATCCGATTTGCAATGGGAACATAATTATCGATTAATGTAAAATGTCTTTGTATTTACGATAGCGCTTCAAATGTTTTAAAATCGGTTTAATACCAAAAGTCTTTTTCATAATTCTTTGCGACCTTTTGGTATCAGCCCCACACTTTATCCCATGGGAATTCTTTGCATATCTTCAAATTCTCAGTCGGATTTTAATTATCCAGATCCTTTTAACCTACGGAATCGAAACTTCATTTCAGTTTGGTTTCCTGTATGAAATGGAAAATAATCGACGAATAAAAAGAAGGGAGATTGATTCATTTTAAGTATCAACCATTGTCTTTTGAATGTGATTTAACCATTATTTAAACTTTTAATTCTATTTATACTAATAAATTGTTTATTACGTTTTATAATATTACACTTTTAATAATCCATTACAGATTTTTCTCCGAGATTCTTGTATTTATTTAAATTTTAAATTTCTGCAATGAAAAATTTCATAGTGGATGATAAAGATGACTTTAAAAGTTTGTATTTTCGAATTTGGATGGCATAAATGGGATGCAAATTCAAAAACTGAAGGCTATGATTTAAAAGATGGTAACATCATGGAGAAAAATGTTAATGCACTGAAACAAAATAATTAAATATGTATTTAGAATAAGTTAGTGATTATAATAATACTAATTAATAATTATTACGATAATAAGCATATTGTAAATTTAGAATAATATATTGGTTAAAGAATAATTAACTAGAAAATTTAGAACAATGCAATAATTGAGGTTGAATGTTATTTGACTTTAGGAAAATTTATTATTTTATTTAGTTAAATAAAATATTATTTATTTAATGATATCACTAATTATCAATTTATTTTAACTCACAGCAGTCAAGTATAAACTTCACATTTTTTTGTGGTATTCTTTTTTTCTAAAATTTCTGTTAGAATAAGCTTACAATATTGTGTTAAATGTGTGGTGTTATAATAGTAGAGCTAAGATTTTTTTTTTTAAATAAGTAACCAGAATTAATGCAAGATCATATTTTCATGTCAGTTGTTTAATGTTAGGTAGAGGAGGCATGTATTAGTTCTATTCAAGGCAGTTTAAGAATTTTCATCTATTTTGCATTTTAAGGAACAAAATTACATCTCTCTCTCTCTAACTTTTGTCGTCTTTTATAATATAGTAATATCCCGTATGACTTTCTGTCATCGAATTGAGACATTTTTCATAATACTTTGATAATATTCCTGGGAGAACCGGTGAAATACCTTTTTATGGTTTCTTTTGCGGCACATTTCCCAAAAAAATTCGCAGAATGATTTTAATAATGATTACCACTGAAATTTCTTATTAGGCTATTATCTAGGTTTTGTTTTTGCCATCTTCATCATGTCGATATATTATAATAGTCAACTATTAATCATAAAACCTCATTTGAATTTTAAATTTGGAAAAAAATTTTGTCTTAAGAAATCCCGCGGATTTTTTTGAATGATATTTTCGCATTTTATTCTGATGGATTTCATTTCATTTTCGAGCTATTTGTCAAGCGAAAATTTCAGGCCGAGGCTCATTAAAAATGAAATAATTTTTTTTCATTGCGATAATTCATTACATTTTTTATTCTATGCAGTATTGGTTTCACAGACGTAAAAAAATTTGTGTCAGATTTACTTTTAATGATTAAAAAATAAAAATTATTAAAAATTTTATGGCCAAAATTAAATCGTTTGCTTCCTTATGATTAGTGTGGAAAATTTTAATTTAATTGATCTTTTTATTAGAAAAATTTTACTATAAAAGCAAAGACACTTTTGGTTTTTCTTATGCTTAGAAGTAAGTGAAGAAATTTTCTTTATTTTAAAATAACGTAGTGATAGGAATGAATCATTTTTAGATGAGGTTCACATAATGTGATTTTTCACACATTACTGAAATATAATATGTGACATTATGACTTAACTCTTGCATGAATCATACCTACATTTTTTTCTATATTGTTCGGCTCAATATCTTCCTTGTAAAAATATTCTGATTTTTAAGGTATTATTGAGTTAATTTCACGGTCCGCAAGCGGCTCTGTAATAAGTATCATAAATTTAGTTTTAAGTCTGATTATTTTCAACGGTCTCGGTGCCTCAAATTCTCATTTGAGTGTTTCAGAGTATATAAAAATTTAGGTGGTGAAAACTTTGTTAATAACTATCTTTATTGAAGCCAATAAAGGCGTGATATGTTTTGAAGCGTCACGCTCCACGAAGTTTAATTATTAATATAAGATTAAAATTGAGTGACAATATTCAATATGAGCTAGGAAGAGATTAATTGCTCCTAGGAGGCTAGCATAGGGCGTCTTTGGATTAACATTTATGATCAGGTCATATACTCTTAGCGCTGTACATGTAACTGTTCAGATTTATAGTCAAGCCTCTTCCTTTCTTAGTTACCATAAAGTTAATATTTATGTTTTTTCTCTAGTTCATCGATGATTTCAACATCTCATTATGCTTTTTCACGCGTTCTTTATTGGGTACAGACACGTTCAAGAATTATTAAATGATGAGGACTATTAATATATATTTTCAGTAAAAATTGTTTGCTTTATGAAAATCTAGTGAAACGATAATGGAATTTTAGTTTTTACAGTAAATACTAATTGCTTGCAGTTCATTCTGTTATTTGAAAACTCATTACATATATTTAAGCTTTAAAAGTAATATATACTTTTTCCACTGAATATTATTTTATATAAATTGTATGAAATTAATATTTAGAAGCACCGTTGCCGTCTGATTTCTTCCAAGTACTTGATAGTTATAAATATAAATTTTTAGAATTTTTTTTAAAAATTAAATGTCGTTAAAAGCGCCTCATATATGAAAAGAGATATGAAAATTCCTCTCCGTGACATACTTCACAAAAAGGTTTAATGTTGGTAACTTTTTTTTAATGTGAAACGACCTCTGATATTTGTTTAACCCAAATTCTCTATTTGCCCCATTCTGCATCGATCCGCAGCCTCTCAGATAAAGTGAGGTCTGGTGTATTTTACTCTTTGCTGCAGCCTTTGTGATTTTCCCCTGCATCTTTCGAGGGAGATATTTTGAATTCTTTCATCTTCGTATTTCTTTTCGAATGTCGTTCACAGAATAATTTAATTTATTTTTCCTTAATTTTTCCTTGACTTGAATAGGGCTAAGTCTTTATTCATAATGCTCTTCTTTTTTCCTGTTATTTATAATTCCGGATGACGTTGACTTTGCACCTCTCAATTTCCGTGAAAATTTTTATAAAATAAGAATAAGCTATTTTTTTAAATATAATTGCTTAATATTTCATGCTTTATCTTATTATCATTGGACTTTGCTTCGGTGATCAGGCTTAAGTACAAAATTTGAAACTTCTATTCTCGTTCTTTTGATCTTCATTAAATAAATATTTGTCGCAACTCCACTTTTTAAGATTTTATATATTTTAAAATGATTTTTTATTACGGTTAAAACCTTGGAAAATTAGCTATGGTTTGAAATATAACAACCGGCCCTGTACGCTACAATTTTATATAATGAGATTCAGTTTAATAAATTCAAATGCTAAATTAATAAAATTTTATTGTTATTAGAATATTAATCTCTATATAATAGTTTAGAAAATAATGAGATTTGTTAAATCAAATATTGCAGTAAGACTTTTTTTATTTATTTTGGCAGATAAAGTTTATTTTGTTATTTATACCTCTATGATATCCAATCGTGTTTGCTACATTTAAAAATGGATATGACCGTGTTTCTGCTTAATAATTTATAAAATTCTTGAATAAAGAATTTAAATTATATTTGAACGTATCTAATATGAATCCATTCTATGCTTAATCTTACACATTTTTGGTATTAATGAAACTATAACATAAATTAATATACTTTATTATTATTTATATTCCACTGACATCATCCCCGTCTTTCTTATATTTTTTTTTCAATTCACATAAGAGGCTGAAATATCTTCTCAACTATCATTTTATATCTAGATTTATAAAAAATCTTTTATTTAAACGTTCTCGTACTTGTAGAAATTTTTTTCATCTAAAACTTACAAATTTTTATTTTCCAAGTGTGTTTTGTTGGTATTGATATTGTCTATTAATTTCCCTACATATAGAAAGTTTTCGAATTTTTTTTTTGGCTTAGCTATTTAAAAATAAACCTCGTTCAATTTGAAGTAGCTCATCTCGATGAATGCCATGTTCCTTTTTCAACTCTATATGAACCATATATATATGTAAAAGAAACTTTATGCTATTTTTCTCTACTTTTATTCTTACTTTCAGGTATGTTGAGCACATAATAATATGTAAAATGTAAAGCCAGCTATTTAAATTTCATTATATTTGTTGTTGTTTAATAGTTTTCTCTTTTTTCAGGATGTTGGAAGTCCTCGGAAGTGAATAAGATACCAAAGAGCAGAAAAACAGAAAAAACATGGCTTTGGTCAAATGCCAGAGAATAATCACTTTTTATTGAAAGGCTGCCAGGTCTTTTACTTCGAGAAATCACGCAAAAGAGGTCAAAAAAGAAAAACGAATATCCAATGATTAAGCAAATATGGAGGAAGAATTGAGATGTCCTGTATGCAAGCAATTGTATTCCAATCCGGTGTTGCTGCCATGTTACCATGCCCTTTGTCTCAACTGCGCCGTTCATCTGCAAGTTCCCGCATCACAGAATGCCGCCGTTGCTAACGCCACACGCGAAGCGGTTGAACGTGATCGCGATGAATCGTCCGCGGGTTCTGGCGCCGGCAGCGAACCCAGCAGCACCGATTACCAAGAGGTCGACAAGCTGTCAATGCTCAGCGAAACGGATAGCGGGGTAGTTTGCAACAGCCGTCCGAACAGCTACGTCGGCACTCCCAACATCCAGGGGATACTTTTTCCTCCGGTAGTTGCCAGTGCGTTATCTCTTTCGTGTCCCATTTGTCAAAAAGTCGTTTACTTTGACGAGAACGGTTCACACAATTTGCCGAAGTACAGAGCAATGCAGTCGATTGTGGATAAATTCACGGAACAGAGAAATTTGGTTTTGAAATGTCAGTTATGCGAGGTGGAACCGGCCCAAGACGCGACAGTTATGTGTGAACAGTGTGAAGTGTTGTATTGTGAGTCGTGTAAGGAAAGTTGCCATCCATCCAGAGGGCCGCTTGCCAAGCATATACTCGTCGAACCTCTTCAGGGTCGGGCAATGCTTCGTAATAAAACTAAATCAAAGGATGTGCAGTGCTCTGAACATGAGGACGAAGCTCTTTCCATGTATTGCATGATATGCAAGGTGCCAGTTTGCCCATTGTGTTTGGATTCAAGACACACAAGCCACGATGTTCAGGCGATCAACACCATGTGCAAAGCTCAGAAGGTAGTGTTCATTCGTGTATGATCTTTCTTTAAGTTAATTTTTCATTTTATGTTATAAACGAACTCTTGTAAATAATGGTACCGCATGACTATATCGAGGAACGATTCTTACGGTGAACTTTTTTGACCCAATGAAGTAATCTCTTTGATGGTGAAGTCGGCGCGAACTGACATCATAGAAACATTGAAGCAACACTCTTATGTTAATTAACCTCTTTTACACAAACTTGACCTCTGAATGTTTTTTATGGGCATAGTGTCATCCTTGTAAAAATTTTCGGATTCATCTCACTCAGGCCTTTTCCTTGTACTAGAATCTTATTCTAAAGTTCTTTGATGAGAAAGAAAAGAATTGTAAGCCTTCGATATACATATTTTGAGTTTCACTTTCTTGGGATATATTGAGAACTGAGAACCCTTGACTAATGTACCACAGGAGAAAAAATTATTTTTAATATTGGGGGAATTATTGTTTTTGTTAATGTATTTAATGATTTTTTCTCTGTTTTAAAATTTTTTTTCTCCCTTTTTCTCCAAACAGTTATAAAATTCAACAAATTTGGAATAAAATTATTGCTTGGCTTTTTTTACCTTGCGAAAACACCTTTAAAGAGTTTTTTCGTACCTTAAAACTTTATTTGAAAAGGAAGTTCACTCCTCGACCTTTGTAATCTTTCCTTTGAGAAAGAGAAACCCGAGACCTTCGGTTTCGCAAGTTCGTTTTTATGGAAACTTTACCGTAATTTAATGCGAAGATCCATCTGTCTTGAAGATTTTTCCGCATTTTGACAGAATTTTCACCTTTAATATGATGATCTCTTCATTTTCTTTTTCTGATGCTTCATTTATATATGTAGTTTAAGAAGTTTTAAATTTGATTTCAATCGATTTTGACCATAGTTTCATTTAAGGTTTTTTTTACATTCCTTGATTCGCATCTACATATGCTTTTTTTGGTTCTATAGCACCTGAACGGTTAGAGATCTCTGCAGTTAATGTTTACATTTCTTAATTATAATTTGAATAATCACAAACTAATTGGAACTATTTGATATTTTCCATGTGAATGGAAAACAAAGCTATGTTGGTAATGTGAAAAAATTAAGAAGTCCTCTTTCGAACAAAGAAAATATTTTGAGATTTTCAACTAAAAACAATAACTATTTTCCACGAAATGTAACATCATAGATAATGTATTATTTTTTGAGAATTTCCTATATCTAAATTATTTCTCACGTTGGTCGTTGAATTTAGATTATTGCTATTGATTTATGTAATATACGGTTTAATGAATATTCGAACACGTACCATGAGTAACGACCCATTTCTGTAAATGAGCTCTAAATTTACGACAGGGCATCTGTGTCTCACGCCATGTGGAGGGCCGCAGTAGCAAAGGTAAAATGCGTTGATGACAACATGGCGTGATTCAACCCATTCTGCAGAAGTCCTATCCGGAGATATTCCAGAAAAGCAAATTATTTATCGTGGCGTTATCTTCTTTTTCCCCGCGGTACACTGTCACGCAGTAGCCGATCGCCACGAAACAACAGCCAATAGTTCGATCCTCGGATGAATCTTTGAGCTCAAGAAAAATTAAAAAAAAAGTAAATAAATACATTTTTCAGCAAAAGTAAGGTATCGGAAATAAAAATCTTGCCAAGTTTTATTAAGAGTAATATATTGTGCATAGATTGTTATTACTTATAATTTTTTTAGCTAGCGTTTTAAATGTGAGAATTAAGCAACTCTGTATTTAATGACGATTTTGAATTGCCAATGTATCAGTAAATGTCACATAGATAAAATTATTATCTTTACTTGTCATTCCTTCTGAGTTTAATACCCTAAATTATAAATAACTTTATACATGAGTATTTAATTTTCGTAATTCGACAGTAGTTTCTAAATAAATGTAATTTTTTTTTTTTACAAAATCTTAAAATTATTGTAGTCAATTTCATTATTTTAAATGTAATAGTAAAAGCTCCCCTTTTTAAAATTCAGCTTTATTTTGAATAAAATTCTCTTCGTTATCTATTATAAAATTCTCAGCGTTATACGTTTTCTTTCATTTATTCCCATTTATTGTTAAAGTGTTGCTTTAATCGTTTTGATAATGTTAAAGACGTGCTGTTAGTATCCAAATTGTTAAATAAATTTAGTCGCCACGTTAAATTTATTTTAAGATTTTTTATTGAAAATGATTCTGAATTTACTTTTGTAAATTATAAACTCTATTTTAAATGTTGCATTTTTTTTATATGCATTTGTATTTGCGAACTTGGCACCAATAAGCTATATACACCGACAGCATAGCTTAGGTTCAAGTAGCTAAACTAATTCATTATTAACATTTAACTTGTGCATTGAAAATGTAGCACCAAGAAGTGCACCCTAAGTTAAAGTACTCTTGTGTCTAAAAACTTAATGTACAGCGAAAATTATTGACTGATTAAAGCCTTAGATGTAGAGCTTGGGTGTAAAATTAAATCTTAGTCACAATCATATAAAATACTCGCAGAATTCAAAACATGAAGTATTTATTTTTCTTTTTACAAATATTCTTCATTAACAAGTGGATCATTTCAAACTTTCAATTCATGTTATCTTCTGGTTTTAGCGCAGTTTATAAATCTTGGTCCATGTAATTAGATATGCTGGCACACGGCCATGTTCATTTTAATCGACTTAAGTATTTGAATCAATTTGTTTTTATTTTTTTAATGGCATTATTAGTTGCACATTAAATTGTTGATTACTTAATCGGTTGCTGTATAGTGTTATGTCTTTTGAAAGCATATTTTAAGATTTTCCCTGAAATCATGTTGGAAGTGGTGACCAAAGCAAAGAGTAATAATTTTATTGTGTAATATTGATCCGACAAATCAAAATTTAATATCTGATCACATGAAAGAATACATTGTTAGTTTTAAAATATTATCATAATGTTTTTGTATGCTCGTTTCATAGAGCCTCTTGTTGTCTATTCAAAGTATGATATGTTACAACATTTCTAAAATGATATCAAATTAACAAAAAAAATGAACGTAGAATCTATTAATAAGCATAACAATTAAAGATATTACTTTTATTTATGTGAGAGAGATTATAAGCAACTTCCTAATACGTTAAACTTAGTTGAATTTTGATATTGCGTCGATATTATTCTGTTAAGAATAATAAAAGAAAATATAATGAGGTATGACATCAGTAATCATAACAAATACGACAGTAAAAGTTTATTGAGTTATTTTACTTTGAATCTTAGCGGAGAAAGCTGCTAAGCACTAATTAGTTCTGGAAATAAATTTAAACGCATCGTATACCACGATAATTATAACGTTTAAATATTCAAAAAGTAGTTTGATTCATGTTTTTTTCATTTGAATAATTTCAGAACGTTGATCTATTTTTATGTTTGCCCAGTAGTGCTTGCTAAATTTCAAGTCTACTATTTCATTTTCAATGTTATGAGATATGTCATTATCTGCCTGTAAGGCAAATATGTTCATCTCTTCCCTGTTCTCTCCTGTTAAAAACTAACTCTTCTCGGTAATGTTTCGTTGTTTCTGTAACTGTTAATGTTAAGAAGAATTTGCAGTTATATCTCTTAATTCTATTGCTCCGCATTTCATAGCTACCTCGAACTTTAATTACTGCGAATGACCTGAGAAAATTGAATGGTCAGGATATGTACATGCATAAAGCCGAAAAGGCGAGACAACAGCTTTGCATTTGATTGGAAAAATCCTAAAAAATAGGAATAAATTGAAGGCTTCATCTTCTACAGCTTTAATGGGCAATTTGAATTCAGTAAAGAATTTTATTTGAAAATCAAAGTGAATTCAGATTTTTATTTTTTTTTTTTACATTAATATTACAAATTAAATAAGGGAAATTAGTTCAAGAAAGAACAAGATCATTGATGGAGATGCCTCTCCCGAAAAATTTTTTTGTATATCCTAATATAAAAATGTTTTAGAAATTAAAGGTGTTCCAGTTAGAAGAAATTGATAACCCGTCATATATATATATATATATTGCAGCATTTTTGTAGTACATCAGCTTGATGTATTACAGCGCAAGTAGCTTAGAAATAATTAAGATGTATCTTTCCTCTGAGAGAAGGCATCCAGTAGAGTATATATTATTTGGTTATTATTTATTAAAATCTATGATATTTGATATTTAAAAATTCGTCTAGATAGCGATCAGAAAAATTACGTTGACCTCTGAATTTATTCATGATGTAATGTAAGAAATGAATTATAATAACGAAAATGAAAAAATAAAAAAGGCCTTCGTCTGTAAAGCATAACTCGCTGTATTAGCAGTTAAAAACTCCAAACCTTGATAGTATATATATTCAGTTGGAAAAAGCATATATTAATATAATATTATAACTTTCATATTCTTAACTTTTCATACGTTTATTACTTGTAGATATATGACATAAACTTGAGTCTTTTTAGTTGTGGAAAAACATTTCTCATCTTCGAAGATGCGTTCTTGTTTCCTTTTGCATTTCTTTTCCACATAGATTTGCCCACAAAAACATTCTTTGGAGGTTCGCCAAGGATAGAATAAATCTATTTTTATGAATCCAATTCATTCGTTTCTCCCATCCGTAGTTCTTCCAATACCAGACAAGAGGAAAAGATTTTCGTACGAATCTCGAAATTAGCTCGGTTCTTCCACATTTAATATCCGAACACCTTAGCACAGGCATCATATGAAAATCTATGATAAAAATTTTATGTTTTAGCATACGAATATTTTGCCTTCGTTTGGATCATTGATTGAAATCGGTCAACTTTTGCTCTCGATAACATCGATTTTAAAGAAACCGATGACAGAAATGTTTATATTTTATAAACGTGGACTTGTTGCATTTGGATGTGAATAGATTTCTCCGCGACAAATCATTTATTAAATATTTGCGTGTAAAATTACATAATTACAACTCTGCTAATTATTAATTTTAAATTAAAATGGGATTTAAAAGTTCCAAAATCTGTTGAAAAATCTGAAAGACCAGTTATGTAGATGTTGAACAGTTCTTTTAAGCGATCGCGAAATGAAAGGATTCGGATTTAATGAACACTCGGATGTTAAAAATTTCAGGATTTTTCATTTAAATATGTTAAATTTTTGCTTAATATGACAAAAATAATCATAAACGGTTTCCCGATATGTGAAGGAAAAGCCGATTTCAAAGTGGTGCCGAAAGATAGATGTGATGGACCGTTCAAAGGTAATTTGACGAAGAGCGTTCCTTGGTGAGGTTAAATGTTTCATTGGCAATGCGTGTGCTGCAGAAAACTTAAATGTATAAATTCGATGAAAGTCTCTGACTGCTGATCTCAAAGTGATGAGAGAGAGTGTACGTGCATCGTGCTTGTTTCAAATTGCAAAAACCTCAGAGTTGTAAAAGGAAAATGAAGAAAAGGTTGCTTCCTCGATTTGAATTTGTGCCTTTTCCTTCCCTTCATCTCCCCATGGATTTGGACATCGGCAAAGTTCTTGTCTAATTACTCCTCCGAAGTTAATTACAGCCTCCCGTTCCAACCTGCCATTAGTCTTAATTCATTTCCCTCATCATGCAGCATTCACGCTGAATTTTTAAAAATCTAAAGTGAAATTTTGTTTGATTTTAAAAGTGAAAAATTAAAATGAATATTTCAAATTAGTGAACTTGACTCCTTGAATAATATACTGAGAAAACATTTTATATAAATTTCTCATAATTTTTTTTAGAAATTTTTCGATTTTATTTTTGCATTAATTTTCCAGCATCCGTTAAATTCGTACAAATTTTTAATTACAATATGTACATATATTTATATTTTTAATTCACGCGAACTGGATTAATATCTGACATGATTGTTTATTTATCAGGTGGAAGTTGTTAGCAACTATTTAGTGAAATCTTTGTGTTGCAGTGAAATGATTGAAGTAATTTATACAATTTGCAGTTTTGAAGCAGGGAACTTGTCAGAAGATGAGATGGTAAAATTAACCGTGTAATTTTAAGTGCTTTACTCCCTGGAAATGATTGAACTGGAAATTTTAATCCACTGGGGAGTAAGGCCAGGCACATTTAAGGGTCCTCTTTTCTGAATTCGCCCGTAATTTCCACGTGAACCAAATCTACGTTGTTTGATCAAGATCCAGGGAAATTGTTTTTCTTTTTCCCAGTTTTTCTTCCTCTCCTTCCTCTCCTAGCTAAAATTGTCATTCTCCGGCGAAATCCTTTCATTTCCAAGCGAAGGTTTAACAGGAGTACGTACGGATTTCGGGAGATACAAACTGAAATGGGATATTTCTCATTTGAGACGTTTCGGATTTGTCAGCGATTTCTCAGTTCCAGTTCTGAGTTAACGCCCGTCCGCCATTGATGTGGGAATATGAGGTTTTCGAGGGCATTAATCAGGCATCCGATGGCGGGTGGTTAATCGGTGGACAAGAATTTTTCTTTTTTTTTTTGTCCGCCTGGGGTTTCGGTCGATCAGTTCGATCGAATTTGAAGGATGCAATTTATCATTGAGAACAGTTCAACGTATGTTCTGATCAGATGAATTTTGACGTCTTCCTCTTCTTGCCGCGTTCGTTCGGATCGCCATCTTTATGGATGTAGCTTTGTGCGCAGGTTTTCTCACAACCGCGCATAATTCATACGACCGAAATATCTCTTTTATTATATTCGCGACGCAGTCAATTCCCTAAAACTTTATTGCCGGCGGAGAACTCGACTTTCCACATTCTTTTCGTTTCATACTTGGATCTTGGAGTTTCCATTTATTATTCTGGGTATTTGTATGAATGCCGTTGTATCAATTCCAAAAAGAAAATATGATTTTGAGATCTCTGATTTTCCATGATTTAGATCAAGTTTGATAGTAAAGATTAGCCAGGAAGAATGTGAGGCGCTTTTAATTTGCATGTACACCATCAAAATTGTTAATTTATAGATTTGAGGAAACTAAACCGTTTATTTTTTAAAAAAAAAAAGCTAAAATTTTTTAAACTTAAAATATTTGCCTCTCCAGTCCATGAATATTCATGTTGCTTTTGATCATAATTCTGTTACATTCACTCAGCACGTTTAAAAATTTCGCTTTCTTTCATCCGCCACTGCCTTTTTTCAGTTTCCAGCACTCCTCCCAATATAATCCGATGCTAATTTTGCAATATTTATTCTGCAGATAAAGTCGTGCCAGTACTCTAAGAGGACTAATCTAGCTTGTCGAAATTATTCAGAAGAAAAAAGAAAACACTTTTATGTTACTAACTCTAAAAATAAATTCATTCAATCTCTTATGCAATGCTGAGTGAATATCTCTCAAATGGTGGAAAATGAATTTGATGAAAAAAAGAATTTTTCTTTTTTCATTTTTTCTCAAATTCGCAAAGTCGCTGAAAACTTGCATAAATTCAGAAGGGAAAATATGATTTTGGGATCTCTAATTTTCCATGATTTGGATCAAGTTTGGTCATAAAGATTTGCCAGGGAGAACGTGAGACGCCTTTAAATGAATTTATTTCATGGATCGAATGGGAAAGAAGAAATCCTATTCTTGCCCTAAAAAAAAAAAAAATCTCCTTTCTCTGACTAATTTTAAAATATATTCCCTTTCTTCTGGAATTAAAATCCTGATGTTCTGCTGCGGCTGGATTTGGATTATAACTTCCGATTTAATTATAGCAGTAAAATGACAAAATAATTCTTCTTCTTTACTCCTAATTTTTTATAAATTTGTTGCTTAGCGGTCTTTACTAAGTCTTTCGGTTGTACAGAGATTTCTATTTAAAGTTTAACGTAAGTCCTTTCGTTTCTGTCGCAAAAATTCCGGTGCTAATACCCTGTAATTTGAATCTGAGATTTAAAAAATTTTCACGTTTTCCAAAGCCGAGTTCACTCGAAAGTTTTTTTTTCCCTTGTTTTTCACAACATCGCATTTGAAATGGATTTAAAATATATATATATGCTTTTTTACGGAAAATATCATATATTGAATTCTCTTGCTTGGTAATTAAAATGGAGTCAATTTTTGACATCTTCTTCCTCACCCGCTCCCGGAAAATTAAATTTTTCCACAAGTAATTTTACATATATTTTTACAGAATTTTTTACATCGATTTTTTTTCCAGACATGGTTTGTCCTTGTCACGTTCGGAAAATCTTTTTCTTTGTAGAGCATCATCTTGAAATCATTAAGAAGTCTCTATTTGAGAAAAAGTTTTATAAAAGGAAGAAAAAAAATGGCTGGATAAATGAAATGCAATATGCAAAGGAAAAGTAAAATCAAAAGTGTTCCAAATGTAAAGTTGACGCCGCTAAAGTCTATAAAACGTTAAGTTGAGCTTTCAAAATCGATAAAGTTTGATCGTCTCAAAACTTTCAAAAGAAATTATATAGAAACAAAATAAATGTCATAAAAAAAAACTTCAACATAGAATTTAAAATATAACAAAACAAGAAAATGTTACTTTTAATTAATCCATTTTATAAATGTATTTCTATGAATTTTTTTTCGTTACACGAATAAAGCATAATATCACATGTTTTTATACATATTTAATATATGCAACTTAATATTTTAATTTTTCAATAGCATCATTTAGTTCTTAAGAATTATAATAATAATAATAATTATTATTATTATATAAGCAAGTTTTTAAAACGTGATAGGGTTATTTGGATTAATATTTGCTTTTACCAATATTGATTTTTTTATGATGTGAAATATTTCACTAAGCAGTAACGTGTTTTTATTCGGTTTGATTGCTAGACAAACTCTTTCGATTCATTTACATCAAAGTTTAAATTTGAAATTTCATTTTTGCATTTTTTAAAATTTCATTCACTAAATTTTTGATTGATTAATCTAACAATTTATAAATAAATATTTCTCATAATCGATTTATCATCCTCATAAACTATACGTTGCAGTTTCTAACGTTAATAAATTTTATTCTAAAATATAATCTTTAGATAGTGAAGAAAAATTATTTTTGTCAGCAAAACTGTATTGTTGAAAGTTTCGAAGATAATTTGAGCATTATAAGTGAGGCGGCATCAAAAACCTTCAAAAGATTTTTAATATTGGGTTTAGACGACTAAAGTTTTTTCATTATGATCATTTAGTATATAATGAAAATGAAATTTTAATATCCCTGTATGGGTAAAATTCATAAAAGTGAGAAATTTTTTTATAATTCAAGGTTTTACGAATAATTTTGATCCGATGACTGGTCTTTACTTAATATTAAGCACACGAGACAATATTTAGTAAGAAGAGAAAACAAGAAGCTGACAGACATTTAATACTTTTTGTTGTTAGATTTATTTTCGACAATTTCTTATGCATCAGTGTGGTTGTATGATCGTTATATAGGAGCAAAGTAGTAAAGGGATTGAAAAAAAAAATATGTAATATAAGGTTTTCATAGTATTTTACGGTACCCTGCCATCGGCAATATTTTCGTAAGATTTATAAAGTTTGATCACTTGTGAACGGTCAAAACTCTGGGTCTTTTGTTACTGTTCAGAGCAGACCAATCGAAAAGATTTGGATGCGATGACAACGTAACAACATATCTATGATTGTGTCTGAAAAAAAATATTTTATTTAATTAACCAAATGAATTGTTTTAATAGTTTTTAAGAATTCGATGTTATATTTCTAAGAGGGTGGACGAAATATTTTTCGTAACGTTCGTATAGGCAAAATTAATTTTTTTTTTTATCAAAAGAATATCCATATGCATTCTAAAAACCAGAAACAACCTCTACCTTTTCCGTTACTTATGTTTAAATCATAAATATATCTTTTCTGTACATGAGGGGTTTTATATGTGAGAATAAATTTTTTCTTTTTTCTATCCGACAAAAAAAGGGTTTTTTTTTTGAAAAAAAAAAGAAAAGGAATGGATGGCATTCAAATGAAAATTAAGAAAGACAGCAGAAGTTTTTTAATTTTTCTACGGAGAAAAGGAAAGCATTGATTACATTTTCGTGAGTTGACTATTAAAATTGACTGTTACCTAAATTCATACGACGTTTCAGCAGTGGAATTTTCCTTTGTGGCTCTAATAATTTTTATAGTTAATGTTCATTCTGAACGACTGACACTTCTGAATGTTATTTCAAAACGCAGATTCTATGTAATAAATAAAGCGTATAATGGAGATTTTCTTTTCCTTTTTTTTTCCCCTTACAAAAAAAGAGCTAATTAGTTTCATTGTCTCCTTTCATTGTGCTGCCATAGAGACTGAAAGCCATTACTTCGCTCTTCAAATTTATGGAGCCTTCTTATTCTTGCCACCCTCTGGGGCTTATCTTAATTACTAAACATAAAATGTGGGAGACCAAGGAACAAGAAAAGCAAATCTATCTGCTAGGTGGTAATATATTGGAATTGCACGTCCCGGCTATCACGACGAGCCCCGCCAACATTTCTTCATTGTTTCCACCACTTAAATATTCTTATCACCTGTTTGTCGGGTTAATTGATATTGCACGATTGGTATTGCCTGTGCATTATCGGCAGTGTCTTCTGGGGCGTAGTTAAAGCTATGCGAACCGCATTGGGAGCAGATGGTCTTTGGAATAGTCAATTGTTCCGTAATTAGAATGTTTAAGGCTTGGATTGTGTTCCACTGTCAGCAGCCTTTGAGGCGCCCTCCGCATTCGATTGTTAAACCGGCAGATGTTTGTAATGCCATATACTGCAGGCGCCTGCAGGAGATTATCCGTGATTGATCGTCCCGTATGGCAAACAAGTAAAATTTTCTGCATTGTACTGTAATTGGAATGTAAAATGGACCTAACTTAAAACCTAAGTTAATATCACATAAATTATACATTGATGATGTAAAAAGAAATATTAAATATTCATCTGAAATTAAGGAAGATTTGAAAAAATTATATTTTGCACCCATCTAAAACGACGGAAAAAAATTGTTCTGACGCATTCCGTCTCGATTTTTGTTGTTGTCGGCTTGGTGTTCATGTAATTATTTTGAAAATAATGTACTGATTTAATGCATACGCAATACATTGTTTTACAATATTTTAGGTGATTTGTATAGGACTGGATAATCATTATGTGCTAACTGTAAACGATGACCGATGATGTGCATGCTGTGAAGTGTACTTTATTCGTTTGAAATATTTCATAACTAAATTTGCCTACATGTTTTTAAACTAAAATTATTTTATTTAAACATTTATTTTGCTTAGGATCACAATTTTTTTCATTTTTGTTATAGACGATATCATTAAATTCTCAATTTAAGACTGATATATACGGGTATTTATTCTCTTTTCTGATACAAATGAGCGAAAGAAAAAAAAATATTTTGCATTTTCTAAGCTTATTCAACGTGCTTCAAAATATGGAATGAATTCATACAATTCACATTATTTCCTGTTTTCATAATTCCTATTACTCATTTCAAAATAAAGTATATTGTTATTTCGGGAATAAGAATTTTGAACAGCGATCTATTCGTTATGTGAATATATAAGAAACAGTTCTGCCAGCCGTAATCACAATAGGAGCGTTTTTAATTGCCTTTGAAAATTTTTCGAGTCTGTGGAAATGACTTTTATCCGATTATTTTGCTTTTAATCGTCGACTTTTCTTTCTTGGATTGGCAGCGATATTTGTGCTACAATTTGAAAAATAACAGCAAATTCGAAGCTTGTTTTTAGTATTTAAGTGAATGTGTTTTATGATATTGCCAAAATTCTTCTTGTTAATATGTTTTCATAATTGATGTTTTTTTTTTCGCTCATCATTTAGAAGATTTAAAAATTTCATGTGAATATCTCGGCATATGCCGCGATCATCTCCATTTCTGTATGTGTTGGGTTTTTTAAGGACTTTGTCGGTTATTTCATCATTTAAAAATTTATTGTAGCTCAGTTTCATTCTTTCAATTTTGTTGCAATACTTTTTTTCCTGTTCAAAATTTTTCCCGTTATTTATTAATGTTCAAAGCAAAATGTTTTTACTTATTGTTTTAATATTAAATTGGAATTTCTTATTTTTTTGTGCTTGATTTCCTAATTGCTGTTGCACTTCTTTTCAAGCGCTTTTCTTTTAGCGAAAACATTCAAGATTAATCATAAGCAATAATTTTCTCGTTTCATTTCTGAGTTTCCGACGAAAAAAGCAAATAAATAATATTTTTCGCCGCGCTTTTCTTATTTTGCAAAGTCTCGTATAATAAAGGCAAAAAGAAAATTTTTGTGACTGTCTTTCAGTACACCATTTCGATTTTTTTTATTGTAGTTAAATGTGAAACTTTTATATATATCTAGCATATATCTTAAAGTTCCGCTTAACTTGGATGCATTACATATTCATAATTAATTAAAACTTTTGTTTTATTTTTCATAATTTTATTTTAAATAGAAGTAAGGATTAATGGAATTTCGCCTTTCACACAGTATTATTTAATGTAGCATTCATGTTAATATTCTAATCTATTATTCGTATTATAAATAATATATTACCCTAATATAAAACTATAAAGTTTAATCACCAAAGAAAAATTTTTGTGCTAGAAATGTCTTACAACTTCATAAATGGATTCATAATTCATATTGACAATATCCAAAAACGACTTTGTTCGTCATTTAAATGTTGGATGATACTGTCCATTTTTAATAAATTTCGATAAACCTCGCATAATTCTCTTTGCTAAACATTAACGCAATGGAATAAATGTTGAATCTATTTTTGCTTTAAGTTTGGTTTTTAACGTATTCCAATCGGCTATAAATAGTGAAGTAGGAGTTTAAAAATAGTTATTGCTATCGCTCCGGAATTGTTTGTTCATTGTTAGCATAAAAACCAAACAGAATATTGGACTCGTAATTGACCTCTTTTGATAGCTCTTATTATCAGGTCAGGCCATTGTTCTCCTTTCTTCATTTAAATATTGTGTTCCATCACGTCGACACGTTTTTTTTTTCTGGTAATAATTTCTCTGTTATTATATATCTTACCCTCTGGAATTGCTGAAATGTATTATTTTGGAAATTGTTTATATGGAATCACTTTTTTCCGTGCTATTCGTGTCAAAGTTATTCTTAGAGGATGGCATTTATCATTAGCGTTTTAATGTTTTTTCTGTTGATTTTTTACTAACTTATAATTTGCTTTGTTACTTAATTGTCTTACTACAATTTATCATTCTTTTGATTTTTTTTATATTATTTACTAATTATGATAATCTCTAATAAAGAATTTTTTTTATTATTGAAAAAATTTTTTGTTACATACATATGAGTATGATAAATATAAAAAAAAAATATATATATATATTAATGTTTGTTCCTGTCTAATATAGTTATATATATCCTATTCCCTCCTAATATAGTTATATATTAGATAGGAATAAACATTAATGCATATCTTTGACATGGGAAAAAAAATAAAAAATTTAAACATTATTTTCACAATCAAGTCGAAATCGAAAAAATGGAAGGTTTATTTATTTCTGAACATGCCATAGCTTAGGTACTTTTGGCTACTCTGAAAAAGAAAATTTTTACTTTTTATTTGATTTTGATATTTCTCAATGTTCCGTGGTTCGTTGAAATATTTCCACTTGGCAGGCAAAATATAATGTAAGGATTTACAAAAATTTAGGAATTTGTATTACACCTGTGCTGTTAAAAATATTCATCTGTTGGTTCATCACAAGCTAAATAAATTCCTGCCACATGAATTTTTTCTAAATCGTCAGAGCCAATGATATATATTCTTTTTTTTTGCAGTTTATAATTTGTCTTTGTGATATTTTTCATTACAACTTTAAGAAAGCCTTAAAAGAAAATTAAGTTGCCTATTGCTTTTATTTTTTTTTTGATCAGCATACTTTGAACCTGAAGAATTAATGTATTTCATAATTCTGAAATGCATCTGATTCCAAAGAATTTGATGTATTGTGTCGTCCATGTTGATTTTCTGCAAATTATGTCGGCTTTAATGATTTAATTTTATGAGTGTTGCTTTATCAAAGTCGTGAAGATTTGACTTTTTGGAGATTTTTTTATTTATTTATTTCATTTTGGTTTGAATTATTTCCGTCATATCTTTAAATATTAAAAATTGCGAACTAATACCATCTCTCGTTTGGATATGTTTATGCAGGAAAAAAATCTTTGCTTATTTAAAGACAAAGGAAATTAAATTCTTAAAAGCATTCTTTGCACATGGAAAAAAATGCCCCTCACAAACTGAACCTGTTTAGATATATTGTTCTACGAGCGGAAAAGAAGGTTGAATTTTTGGGTTTAATCATTTAAACTTGGTAACAGATTGGATCAAAAATTTAACTTAGTTGATCGACATGATTGGAATTGCCATTTCTAATTGGTAGATTAAGTGAATCGAAAAGTTTCTTTGATTTAAAATACGATGTAATTTTCTTTCTGACTTTTGATCTGGGATTGCTGCGCAGCGATTCTGGAGAGTGTGCGACATCAGGAAGAAAAAAAAAAAAAAAAAAAAAAAAGCTGTTGCAAAATGATAAAGCTGCAATTTATGTTTTAAGGTGACTGACGGCAGACGTCGATTTGAAATCTAGACTGCTCCCTAATTGAAGAAGTATGAATATCACGAAATAGATTCGTATCGTAACATATTGAGCGGAAAGCCGAATTTCTTGACGGCATTTTATTACGAGGAAAGAGTCAACCGAGGATCCGGACGAAGATAATGTCGTTGACACATTAGAAGTGCTTGCCAGCCAGGCTTACGAAATGCGTTTATTTTAATGTAAAACGAAGGCGATATAGTAGTTTTAAAAAAATTCGAACTTCTCCGGGAAAAAAATTATTTCCTATTCCCATGGCAATACAGGGAAACGAGGGGGGGCCCTTATTTTGGCGCCTGTTTTGAATTATGCAAAAGCTGATGTGCAGCAGATGCCGTCGATTTATAGTCGCGCTTAGGGTTTCCTTTTTATACTTTTAATCTTAATACATATCATTTATTGTGTCTAACAGAGGTAAAATATTACATTTGAATGACTGAGCCCCAGGTGCTCGGTATTCTCCATGCATTTCACCCCACGTATCTATAAATTTTTGGATCCTTCCCTATTTTGTGTAATTTTTTTTCATTTTACAAAAAAATGCCAAGTTCCGGCAGTGTTTGCTTTGTAATGATTAACACTAACATGCGAAAATTAATAATGACTTATTTTCAAGAAGATTTCTTATCTTATTTAATAAAAGGAAACGAATTTCATTTTTACTTTATATAAGCCGGTTTTCATATTTCCATCATGTATTCAAATGGATTTCGAATGATGTTTCTTTTTTTTTTTTTTGTCAAATTTACATTTTGTTGTTTTTGCAGTTGTCTAACAAAGGAATTTTTTCAATTTCTTTTTTTTCAGTGGATTACGGAATTTTTCACCAGTGCAAAATTGCCTCTGAAATATTTAATGAAGTAATTCAGTTAAATTCAAATAAAAATAAACTTTTTTTTTTTTATCAACTTTGAACTCTTATTAACATTCTGCTATGGCAAAACTGAAGATGTCTTCTTTTTCCTGATATTCAACTGGATGCATCCGAATTGGCCAAACGTGGTCAGCTATTTTTTTTTTTTTTTCTTTTAATCCACAAACGTATACTGAACTGAAAATAAATGTGGCTAATGTGATTGATCCATTGGCAAACTTTTCTTTTAATGGAGAAATCAAATTCCTCTTATAAAATATTATATAAATTTTGAAATCTCCAAATGCATAAGATGCGGCGAAGAAAATTAACTAATGGTCCAACTTTAGGAATTTTCTTTTTCCCCATTAGTCTTTCTCCTTTGGAAAATATCAAAAACGTTCCAAGAGTTCAGAAAATTCAGGTTTCTTTTCGGTGTCTCACCATTTGGCTTTTCGCCCCCGCCAATATTTTTTCTTTTGAAAATATTTCAATTTTTAATTTCATAGCATTTTTAAATTTTCAAACTTTCGTTGATCGCATTAAATTGGATTCCACCGAATTTAAGGGCCTTTCCAATATTCTTTTTTACTCAAAAGAGAGTCGCAAAGTCACATTAATATTTTCTGCAACTTTATCCCATCCCTTGAGTTTTGTTCCAGCAAAATGTGGAATTTGAAAATTTTAATTAGCACTAGATGCAATTACCCAGATATCATTGGATTATCTTATTCTGTTAATTTTTTGTGCTCTTTATTATTTTAATTATCGATAGTTATTTTAATTATCCAAACTCGAAGTTATTTCTCATGGATAAAACTCATTGCTCTGGAGAGACTCATCAGCATGCGTACTGTAATTTGTTCCCATTTCGTAACAAGGTGGGTTTAATACCAATTTTAATTTCCTGGTTTTAACCGTGCAATTTATATCTATTAAAATATTGTTTACGGTGATGCTACTTTAAAATTTGGATTTTAGGCTGGAGCAACATTAGATATAATTTCTTCTAAAACACTGATTTTAAGAATGAAGCCTGGAAATTCCTACAACATGTTACATAAAAGAATAGATAAGCAAAGGGATTTTATTTATTTAAAAAAAAATTTTAAAAACGATTTTATTGCCCTTTGAAGTTACGTTTTTCGATATTATTGTTCGCAGACTGTTTTCTTGGTTTAAGTGTAATTACATTGACGATACTTTACATTTTAGTCATTTCTTTTCTTTTTTTTCGCATAAACTAAACAGCCGTTCTAATTTATTTTTTGTTGGATTTTCCTTAGCTTGACGCGGTTCGATAGATTATTTAACATTTTCAGCATTGCTTCTTTTGGGTAATCAGGTCCAGGGCGTTTTCATCAATTTCGCCCTCCGGATTATTGCGAAGTTGCCGATTCCAGTGCTTAACCAATTCCGTGCTGGACAAACTGTTGACGCCCTGATTTGTTCGCGATGCCATATTGTAAGTCAAGCGTAATTGGTAGCTTCCCGCGCCTTAATTTATAGCGTTTTTTTGCCCGAGAAATTTCCTTAATTATCTTTAATATTTAATTCAACTATTAAAAAATATTAAATTTCCTTTTTTTTTAGATGTGTATTACTTCGTTTTCGAAGTTTAACTCTGGTATATCAAGGCAAAAATCCATATGTATCACGGATCCAATAATGAGAATTCATGAGACTGTCAATGAAAATATTTTTCAGATGTTATTTCCACAACCTTAACCAAGAGTCAAATACCTATAAATTTGTCATGGTAAAATGAAATCCAAATATTTACCGCTTCGGAGACAAAATCTCTCTGATTATATTTCTCTAGATATTCACCAAGTGTCACTCTATATTTTTCAACGCATATATATAGTGTTCGCTCATAAATAATAACTTCGGATCAAATAAATCATTGAATTTTTATGGTAATTTTTAAATTTAAACTTAAGCTTTTGATCTTGGTATTTTATGATATTCATCTCGTGTAGATATATATATTTTAATGTGTATATCACCACATTTTATATTTATGTATTAATTTTTTTAGCAGTTAATTTATTTTAACTAATCAAAGAAATCTAAAGATCCTCCAAAATGGTTTTTTTTGTTCCAGTTTCTAATATCTTAGCAGTTGAAAAAATATTCTAAGAACCTCTTTCTCATTCTATTTTTCTGCATTCTTTTCATAAATGTTATTGGTAAATTATTGTAAACCCTCGAACAATAGAAGCACAATTCATATATGATAAGTTTATATGATTTCGGCTTAAAGTTGTACTTTAACATATTTACACACACACACATATATATATGTATATGTATATATATACATATATTTATTTTTAAATATATTTAGGATTTGTTAATACGATCCGCATGTTTTTCGGATACAGCAAAGAGAATTTATAAGACTGTCAATAAAAGTATTTTTCGAATCTTATTAACCAAGATTTATTTATATATATATATATTGTACTTCATGCTATTTCCAGCCGATTGTAGTAGATGCTCCACAAGCGGATCGCATATTTAATCCGTACAATGAATGCAGTCTTAACATAAAATACAACATTTACAATAATGGGAATTTTATAAATAAATTTTTTAATTAAAATTTAATGAAGGTTTTTATGATTTCAATTCCATTTTGGTTAATAAGTCATGATAGACATTGTATATTGCATTTTATTTACTTATTTTCCCTTAATAACTGCAGTTAGAATGAAAATATTTTATGAAGGGATTCAGAACAATTTTTTTCTGTAAAACCAAAATTGCCTTTTTTTTGTACTCTTGTAATTTTTATGGAATTTTAATTGCAGTTCTAAGACTTTTGGACGGAAAAGCAAAAATTCTGCTTAAATAGAAATATTAATTTTAATGTAAAGATATACAAATAGAATTTTTCAACGTCCATTAACAAAATCATTAAAATTAAATTTTAAAGACTTGTTCTTAAAGTACTTATTAGCCTCTTCTCCGGTGTCGTTTCCTCGAGCTCTTAGCGCCCATTCATCACGCGCTGCCATCTTATGTGAATGTACCATTTAGATTTTATATAAAATATCGTATGTTGAACAAGTAAAAGTTTTCCACTTTTTCCCCTTTTTATGTAACCTTATATCCTGGGATATTGAGTTTCGGTACAGGAATCCATAAAGGTTTCCATCTTTTCCCGGAATCTAACATTCTTCACCTTATTCATATAAGATTCTAACTCTGTGATTAATATTTGATGTGATTCGAACTTAGAAATAAAAAAAAAAAGTTGTAGTTATCCATGGAAATATCAAACATCGACTGCCTTAATCCACGTGGGATTTTCCCCGACAATTCTTCCCAGAATGCAGAATGTGAATGTAAACTTATTCAAGTTTGACATTATGTGACTTATCTTTTCGTCGCGGAATTTTGATTTAGTATCTAAAAACCGAGGCAAAGATTCATTTTTGTATTGGAAAATCCCTAAAATAAGCCTGTGCAACATTTCAAATTTATTCACAGGTTGGATAAACCGTTTTTGGGGCGCATCTATCGATCCACGAGCTCAACTTCCTTGAGATCCGTGGCAGATAATATTCATAAGGCAATGTGACGGGCTTCGAGAATAATACAAAATCATTTATATAAGCTCTTCGCCGACTATGCAACAGCATAAATCGTGGCAAGTCATGTCTATGAGTTTATGACCGTGGACAGACGGCCTTATACGGGATAATGATGGATGAAATTGTCGGATTTGACATCCGATTTCATTGCATTTCTCTGAATGTTTTTTTTTTCATACTGAACACAATACGTGATTAAAATAATCTCCTTACATGCAAAAGATTTGCCCATTATTCGCGGCTTCAACCATACTTTGACACTTGATTCTACGGCCAATGCCTGCTGTGGTATTTATTTTTTCAATTCAAAAAATCACATGTTAAATGTTTTGGCAAACGGCACGTTAGGGACGAATACGACATTAAATCTGCTGCTTTCGATTGTCCTGCACTCGGTACTATGAAAAGAATTTAATAGTTTTTTTTTTGGGGGGGGGGGGATGTAACTTTCTGCTGACTTTCAATATCTCTACGTTAGAAATTTTTGCCTGGGAGAAAAAATTCCGACCAAAGCGAGAAAGTTAAGCAAAATGTTGTATCTTTGGAGTTAAACGGTGTTTGGCATTTCTCTCGGATGCAGTTCATGAAGTGCTTCACCCAAGATTATATCACATTTGGATGAAGTCCTTCTTTACACGATTATCTCGAATTTATATGCCGGTTGAAAAAAAAAATTTAGATTTTTCGAATCGAGTTGTGAAACGCTGTGGAGGATCGAAAATTTTATCCGTTAATCTATTCAAAATATATTTTTACCCTTTAACTTTTTATTTTCGCCCCAGGAATGGAGATAATTTTTTTATTTTTAGGGACGCGTATAACGAGAAGGGATGGAACAAAACCTTTCCCTTGGTCTTTTCATGGTCCCGGATAAGTTGCTAGGTAGCCGTAAACAGGAAAGTTCTTTTGATTTTTTTGAGATCAAACAAATTTTTTGAAAAATTTAATTGGCTGCCTTTTTTTTTTTTTTTTTTTTTTTTTTTTTTTTTTTTTTTTTTTTTACTTGTGCATTAGCAAATAAATTTGAACTGCTTTCAGTCCGTATAAAAGAGTGCGAAAATTTTTCGATGCTGCCTAGTTCACCTAAGAGCACTGGAATCGTTTTTTTTTTTGTTGCGTGCGATTCATGCTGTGAACAGATATCCGAATACAATATTCTTAAAAGTTATGACTTAATGTATTTTTCTCACGAATTGTCCATGCTTGTGAGATTTAAATAATATCTTATTACTGTCTTCACTGGTTAATATGGTTTAATATTCTTCCATTCAAACATGTCGCAAAGTCGATTATTCCTTATTTGGCGGCTGTGTTAGAATCAGAACAATTCATAATGACCGTAATTTTCAAAAGTTCGACATTTCTCGGGACAAGGTGAAAAATCCGGAGCCTAAATTTAGGAAAAGTTTGTCAATAAAGTTATGTTGAAAGTTACTCAAACGTCGCATTTTCCCTAACTTTTTTTTTGGTTGGTGGTAAGGTATATCCGAATTTATAGTTGTCGCTTAAAGAAAACTTCTTCACTGGAGGGAGCTTTAACCCAGCGGAAAAATCGAAGCTAAAGTTACAAGTTTTCTTCGAAGCCACTGCTGAAGAAAAAATTTTCCTTCTTTCATAGGAAGAAAAGTAAGCTTATATTAAATTACGGAAATGTTATATTTCTTCGATTTTTTTTTCTTTTTTTTTAGCGAAAAGAAAAATTACTTCTGGAAATTTTCTTTTTCGAATTTTACGGAAAATCTTTTTCTCACGTTTTTCATCTTCTTTTCCTGTCTTCTTTCCATTATTCGTTCCTGAATCTAACACCAGCTCTTGGAATTTTATTATTTATTTTATTTTTTTTTTCCCCCCCCAAGTCTAAATAACATACTTTATCTAAATGGAAATTCATTTTTTTTTTAAATGGGGGTATCAGTTAGCATGTAGTCATCCTCGGACTTGGTTATTTATATTAGATGCAAAATCACGTTCGGATATCGAATCAGGAAACCAAACTTTCAACCCCAATAGGAAAAGCGTAAGGGTCGAAACAGATGCTTCGTGGACCATTGTGCGCAATGGTGGACATTAATATTGCAAACATCTGCTTCTGCGATGAATGAAATTAAATCAAAGCATTTTTCGTTTTTGCCCTTACGATGTTAACATGTAATGTTCTAACAGCTAAAATCATTTAGATGGACTGTTATAGTACAAATAAATATATTAATCATCCACAAGAATGAAAATTCAAAAACTGATACTGTTTAATTTAAAGTTTTTAGCGAAATAATTTAAAATATCAAATTTTTTTCTTCTGCATTTCGTGTTTTGTTAATAAGTTTTAGCAATACACAAAATTGATAAACGAATACATTAATAATGTAATACTAAAAATAAAGTTTGTGTAATGTTAATCCAATAGTAGCTCCGTAAATGTTATAATATCAGAGTTTTGCTGCCGTCGCATCAGTTACAGTGACTGTAAGAGGGCAGACATTGTTCATTATATTCCTTTTGTCGTCTCCCTTCGCATCTGTATTAATATTTGCTTTTAGATTTCTTTTTCAGTTCGTGTTGGCTAAAAATGATTCGCTTACGCAAAAATAAACAAGATCTTGTTTGTTTTTTCATCTTTCCGCTTTCTAGTACTCTCGTGTCATCATCATTCTCGCCCCTCGACTTCTGCTGTTGCCGCTGCCAGCACCCTCTCATTCATTTCGCTCATCTTTTTATGTTTTGCTGTCCTTTTTTCTTTTTTTTTTTCTTTTTTCCGCAGCAGCTTTTGTACAAAGCTTCTGCGCATCCACAAAAATGATACTTTCCCACTTGAGTTACATTTTCTGTGTTCGTGACACCAGATTTCCATTCGAGGAAAAAAAGAAAAACTTTGAAATCCACTTTTCGAAGCAGATGCATCGGTTCTTCGTTCGTTAAGTGGATTTTAGTTCATAGTGTCAATAAATGAAAAGTGAAAAGGTTCTTGCGTATCCGTTTGTCGCCGATCTTTTTCTCACTTTTCGTGTTGTTTGTTCTGTGTCGTTTTAATGACGTTCGCCATAAATGATTATTACCAAAGGTTCTGCCTCCGGCTAGGGACGGCTCTTTTCGTATTCGTTTCTAAGTTTCCTTAAACGAAAGGGGTGGTTATCCCTATAACATCACAGGATTTGTAAACTAATCCCGAGAGCTTACGGTGTTATTATTTTGGTGTCAGTGATCGATTTATCAGTGTCGAGAAATAAATAATATATTTATTTTCAGTATATTATGCTTAAGTTTAGGGTTTTCAAGTTTCATTGAAAGACACTGAAATGAATCGCAAATAATGAAGTAAATCTCCAATATAATAACTGGAAGATAGTATTTTTTTTTCATGGATTTTTTAAATTAAATTATTCATCTCTTAATATTTTTTATTTTAACGTTGCTTAGCAATTTTGCATTCTCTCGCGATACTTTGCTGATTTTTTCATCTTATGCGTTTTTAATTTGCCATATCTTGAATTATTTTCAAATTTTTTCTTCCGCATTTTAAGTTTTTATTGATTTTGTTGGTAGTTTTAATGAAATTTAAAAGAAAAACACCTATAACATTTTTTAAGCAAATAACTTCTAACTCCGGAACCTCATTCGCATTTACTTTTTCGTACTAACGATTATCTCGAACTGCTTTTTTGCTTCTCAAATCTGGAGAAAGAAGAATAAAGGAAAAAAGGTATTGCTTTCTAGCGTTAAAGTAGGAAATCCTTTTGAGAAGACATTTCAGTCACATATGTGTATCGTAAGTGCAAGATTTAGTTTGATCTTCCACCTTTTCCTGGGTATAATCCTTCCAATGCGTATCTTATCCGAACACTTTTATCTGCTCTTGCTATTTCTTTTTTTCACTTTATACTAATAGAATTCTGGATTTATATTCTTTTCTCTCTTCTAAGGTAGCCTTTTTTTTTTTTTTTAAATAAAGAAGCCATTTCGCGTAATTAGGTTTTTGTCTTGTTTCACTTGTTACGGATGAAGAAACCTAAACATCATTAGCTGAAGTTTTCTCACTAATGATTTCTGGACAAGAGCTTTATTAAAAATCATATGCCATTCACATAAACTATATTATAATTTCTAGTTTTATTTTAAGCGTTTAAAATCTAAAACCTGTTATTACTAATACATTTATTTTGGTTTTTAACTATTGAAATAGGTAAAATCTTCATGTTTTTACAGCTTTATTTTCTCACGAATTTTCGACTTTTACTTATTTATTTGTTCATGTTTCGTGCTACCAAGATAATCTGGTTTTATTGAAATTTTATGAGAAACATTTTGAGAATTTATCCATCCATGCTGTTCATTTTTCATGGACTTTATTTTTATTTATTGAATTAGAAGAGCTTTGAGTCATTTTTAAAAGATTATTAGATATTTCTTTAAATGAAATTTAAAAGTGGTTAGCGGGATCATATTGACGTACAAATAATATATCTTCTGGAGCGAAGTTAATAATTAATTATTTTTATTTATAATGTGAAATTAGTCTTGAAAAAACGACCAATGCAGCAGTCGTTGGGAACCTGTCTGTGTTCTACGTGATGAAGGAGCTTTTATAAAAAACGAGTGGTGTGATTTTCGTTGTATTACAAAAATAATCTTACGAGACCTTAGTGAGATGGGATTCTGAAGGTACCTGACCTTGAACCTGATTTGGTTTTGGAAAAGAAACGTTAAGTACTTGTTTGCTCATAGCAGACACACGGTTTACACTCTCCCGGTTCTAGTAATGGTATTTGTTAATGTTGCCGAAGTCGACGTTTTATTTGAATAGAATTTGAGATGAACTACTGACTTTAGTGGTATTTACCGTAAGGATTCCAGTGAGATGATGATATCGCATTGAGATATTTGAGATATCGCCCAAGAAGAAAATTTTCTTCTTTTTTCTAATTTGAAATAGTTTTTCTTTTATTTTATAATTTTTACCGGATAAAGCAATGTTAATAAAATATCAGAGGCATTTAATTTATATTAAAGAATGCCGTTTGCAGGCCACTGGTATGTAAAATTCATGTTATTTTATAAAAACGTTAATTCACTAGTTCGGAAAAAAAAATGAGCGTTATGTTACAATAAAATGAGGAGCAATTATTATGGAATATTGTCGAATAAAATTTCGCGGATATTATTTATTAATAAAATAATAAATAGACGTCCCATATCTATTTAACCTCCATTTATTTCTTTGTGAAATCACGTTTATGAATTTAAATATAAATTACCAAATGTTTCTGAATAAACAATTAATATGGTATTATTAAATGTAAGAGTTATCAAATTAGTGGATGAAATGAATGAAATTAAATGGTGGTAATTGTCCAGTCACTCAAGCTTTTATAATATGTCGAGTCAACATCAGTATTCAGCGATTTTATTAATGTCTTATTAAAAAAAATGTAGAAAATTTCGTTCATTATTCTCGGACAAAATGCGACGCGGCTCTGGAAGTTACATTAAGATTGTACTGAAATATTTACACTAGAAACAAGTTTATCATACTTACTTATTTTTTTTAAATCAAATTCCATATTTTTCAACTTCCTCTGTAATTCTGTTGAAGTCTCATTAATTACGAGTTAATTTTTTTTTTGAATAACATTATTCTTATGCCACTAATTGGAATGATAACTGTCTTCTTCATTCGATAATAAATAAATAATTATATATATATATATATATATGAATCAGAATTATATAATGGAATGTTTCTTGGTGTTAAAAATAAGATGATAAAGCGTTTTAGATTCAAATGAAAGAAAAATGTTTTACAAGATTATTTTATGGTCTCCATACCTTTTTCAGACGTAAAAGCCTAAAATCCTCTCACTAGTATTCATAAATTTATTTTTTAGTCTGGTCACAGGGATTGGAATTGTAAAGAAAAACCTAATTAAGGCTTAATAATTTATAAACCAATTTGACAATAACAATTTATATATATGGTATTAATATATTTAAACGACGTCAACATTTATCATGCTAGACAACAGTAGGGCATCTGATGGTATAAAAATTGTCAGGTTTTTGAAAGGGGATACGTGTCAGTTTTAGGTTTTGAAAATTTTTTTTTAATTTATTGCCGCTTCTTGATCATATGAAGGTTATTATTATTTTATATTACACTAATTAAGTTATGATTTGAAAATATTTTATGATTTAAACTATTTATTTTTGATTACAATATATTATTCTGCATTTAAGTATTGGATTGAAACCGGAAAATGCTTTTATTATAATGAAATTAAATTTATGAATATTTACATGAGAGAACTTGGAAACTCATCGAAAATGACAATGTAACAAACTGTATATGAACTTAATATGCTTTAAATGATAAAGAAAGATTTGGAAAATGATAAATTATTTGATTATAAACTTATAGGGAGTTTAAAATTGATACACAAAAGTATCAACCACTTAATAAGAAATTTAAATTTTGTTAATAAATCTTTGCATTTTTTACGCACTTTTAAAAGAATTATTTTTAAACAGATTTCTGAAATTTGCTGAGTTAATTGTTTGTATTTAAATAAATGTAGATATTAAAAAGTAAATGAGTTATAATAAATTTTTTTTAGAAAAGGACAATACACAACTAGTCTATAGTATCTTTTTCTAGTTGGTTTTACATATTGGGTTATGTCCTTCAGAATAATAAAAGATTGTTTTATAATATAATTATTTGAATTCGCAATTCAGTTTTCATTGTAGATTGCATCGACAGAGTTTTTTTCTTTATCAGGGAAAATCTATGGAAACTATTCAAATTTCTTAGGGAAGAAAATAGTTCAAGTAACTGAAATAGTTTCTTCATTTTCCCAGTTTCGTGAACATCCAAATATTAAATCGTGAATTCTGCCGGTATTTTTGGTTCAAAAATTATTTTAAAACGTTCATGCGCATTGTTAACTTAGGGGCCCAAATTTTTTGACTGATAATTGGAAACTTCAAATATGAAAAAAATTTGCAACGTTCATTGCTGTTGCGAATTCTAAGATAATAAACATATATAAGAACTTACCGTTGAATTTGGATATATAGATATATATATTTTTCAATATCAAGGTTAATATTTTGCGATTACTTGAAGTTTCATTTGTTACATAATAGGAAGAAGAATTTGATGAAACATTTGGGAAATGGAATTTTACCATCTTTCGTCAATTATCCAATGGCGGAATTTATAGTACATATTTTTCCAATGGTTATTCAATTATCCAGCATTTCAGAATTTATCTAAATTAAGCCAAATGCTGGATAATTTAACCTCTTCCAGGAAATTTAATGTAATCGCTAGATCTAAATATTTTTAATGCAGGGCAATTCTTTTAGCTCGTTAAAAGACCCATCCATGATAACCATCAAATGTTGTATGAAATTTTTGTGGTTCTCCTTTTGTCATTCAGTGAAGATTTATCAAACGTAGGAAGCATTCGGAAAGTCACTTAAGATGTACCATATGCATTCGTGTACCCAATACTCAAGAGAACCATCCATTTTCCTATGAAAGACAGGATTCTTCGCTTTTCAAATTAATATCAATTCCAGCCTAGAGCTTATTTCCCGCCTGCTTTTCACTATCGAATGCCTGGATATTGATTGTTTGCTTTCATATCCTTTGTGCCTTTGCTTTTATTCGTCTATTACATTTAAATTTTGCTTTTAATGTCACAAAACTGTATGTGTTGACATTTTTTTTAAATTCATATAATATTTTCTCTTATATTGAACCAAGAAAATTTGACCTTTTTCAAAATAGTTTTCAGAATAATTCAAAATGAAAATATTTTGAACTATTCTGAAGTTATATCCGCCAAAATCATATTTGATAAATAATCTAAGGTTTCGGGGATCCTAAATGTCGCACTAATCCATACGATGTATTAAGGAAGCAAAATAATGAAATTTGACATTTGCTTCCGTGCATTTTTGTATATGTTGAAAGGCTTTTAATCATAAGTTATAAATCTGCAATTTTATATACCGTCTAAAAAAGCGGCAGGAGGTTTGATAAGTGGTGATCGGTAAGAGTGCTTGAAAAACTTTTATTTTAACTTACTTGGACGCTAGTAATGCATTTTTTTTTTCCTGGCATTATTAATATTTTTTCATCTTGATTGAGATTAATGTAACATTTCTCTTTACTTATATGATTGTGGAAATGCTTTTTGGAGTAACTTAATTGGGAAAATGAAACTGCCTCGTTTCTGACTTCTTACGAGTCGTCGATGCGTGATGTGCAGAGAAATGAGAGAAAATATGTTCAGTTGTATTTCACGAAATAAATTATCGATAATTATAGTCAAAAATACATTAATAATATATTAAATGCCTTGATTAATAGGAACATTAAAAATAACCGGAACATTCTCATCAAAATGTAACAAAGCGCGCGATTTATTGCGGAAAGTCACCTCTCTTTAATTTGCCACCGCCACAATATTAATCCGAATTATTGAACGAGGGAAAACTAATCCATTCCGATATTCTGGAATGTTGCATTGCTTCGGTATTTGGAGTGTTTAAAAAAAGAAAGTAAAAAAAACAGAATACATTAAAACGAAAAAGGAATCTTCCAGCTTTCTGACGAGAAGCATTGAGGAATTCTATCTAATTAATTATGTCCAATTGAGAAATAAAAGGAACGACCTTTTTCGACAACGAGTCACAGGAAACGAGATTCATTAATCCCGAAAAAGACAAAAAGCGGAAGTGTGGAAAATAAAAAGGAGAGGGTGCCTGAAGAGGGAGGAAGGGAAAAAAGGATGGCATTTTCCAGTCGATGGAGTGCAGCCGGTGACGGGACACTCCCCGAAGGAACGTCGAGGAAAAAAAGGAAACGGGAGCAAACTGTTTTTCCGAACGAACGCCTTTCGAATTTCCCGCGGACGCCTCGCGATAAATTATGCGGGCACACGACACGTTGGCACGCGACGGGAACAAAGGTTTGACCAGGGAAAAATTCCAAATCAAAGGAAAAGGGACAGCGGCGGAAAATTCCTTCTTTTCTGCTCCCTTGCTGCGAGAGCTTGCAAGCACGTAAACCGCAATTATTTTTTTCCGCGAGATAATGTAACCTACGCCCGATGACTTGGAACGGAAGAAGGCAGACTGCCTGTAAAAGAACCTCAGGTATGGTCTGTTGAGTAGGTGGGGCAGAGACTTGCTCTCTGCAAGGGGATGACTTAGTCTGAGGCAAATCTAAATCGTCGCTCGGTCTGGGAGTGTCTCTTCTCGGTTGCCTTGTCTGTTGTGTGCCACGTTGCTGGGCGTAAGTCATAACAATGTCGAAAATATAATTTGCTTTGGAATTAATATTTCACGGGCTTATTTCCCGCGTCATCATTGACGATGGAAGTTGTCCGTAAAACGTACGGGTTGTACAATTATCAAATATATACGGATCATCTCGTCCTTTGACGATCAAATTGCCAGTATCGAGCAGATTTGTCCCAAATTGTTTCTTCCTTTGAGATTATTCGGAGACGTAAAGTCAATGAGAACTAAAATAAAGAACCGAATAAGTGGAAAATGTCAGGTATTTATCTCAAATGAATACTGTGAGATTTAACAGCTTTACGTGAAATTTATTCCTAGGATAAAACGTGTGTGTATATCGTATCTCGTATAGCACGGTATTAATTAATTCAGCTTTCGGTTTAACGTTTCTAGAAACCGGTTATATTTTTTATTTTCGAAATTTGGATTTTGGGGATTAACTCCGTTAAATATTTTAATGTGGTATATAAATTAAATGTTCATTTATAAGAGTAATGAAAGATCGAAGATAGGTATACGTTTGCGAGCATGCAGTTAATTAATACAATCTTAATGCAATTTTTTGTAACGTGAACCACGTACATTGAATATAGGGCGAATAATTGTCAAAGTTAGCTCTCGACTCTCGCGCAAAAATTTTTGCTTACTTGTCCGTCAGCAAAACATTTGTTTTTTTTTTTTTTTCATCGAATAAATCGTAAAAATTTCTCTAAAGTTTGTTTGTAGAAACTTGATAATGCCCGACAATAAATGATCTTCGCTGCACTTATTCGTGAATAAATTCATAACTAAGCTTGCTTCGAAAGGATTGCATGCAGGTTTCTCGCCGGAAATAAACAAAGGAAAACATTTTTTGATACCTTTTTCATTCGCAATTCGTACGGTGAAACATAATCAATTGACGAATCTGCCAGAGGGTTTTTTTTCTGGGGGATGAATCCTCATTTTCCAGGAGTGGAAAATTCATTATTTTCCGGAGATACCGAGCCGCAGGAAGCGATTTGGGGAGGGGCTGGAGGAAAAGAGGGCTTATCGCTTCGTTTGTTTCCCTCCGGAGAAATTTTTCTGGTTTAATTTTCGAAAACGTTTTTCCGCCTCCATCCGCGAAACATCTTTTTCTGCGCTTATTTTTTTTTTTTTCCCTCTTATCCGTAAAAGGAACAAAATCCGCATATCCGTTATTCCCGCGATCGGATTTTTTCCTATTCCAAAACCTTCTCTTCATCCTTAGGCAGTTTCGCAAAGGGAAAAAAACAAATTGTCACTTGTGATCAAATACGATCGGAATCTAACCTAACCTCAATCCGGCGGATTCCATTCGTGGGCCACTTTAAATGAAAATATTTTATTGTAAGCGGAATGAGGAAGATTTATGTATTAAAGATTTTCATCATATTCTGTTATATTTGACGTTTTGATTCGATTTTATTTTAACTATCGTCATTTTACTTTGAAAAATAAAATGAAAAAAACATTTTCTTTTTGGGGGGAAAAAAAAGATCAGAATGCCAAGCTCACTCGTAATGCAATAAAAATTATAAAAGGCAGAATTTAACAAAAAATAAAAAAATGTATTTATATATATATATAAGGCAAAAAGCCAAAGAAAGCAACGTGTATTCCATTATCTTTTATATTTGACTTTGCATGAAAAAATTATAAATTTTTCGATTGCTGTTCAGCACAAATGCAAACGAATGTCTGAGGATGAAAGCACTTTCACTAGTAACATACAGCTTTCAGGTTCAAATCCCCCAAGCAGTCTCTCCATTTACATTCGGAAGTTATAATAAATAAATTACTTATTAACGCGGCAAACTTAAATTCGGCCACAAGTGGAAAAAACGTGGAAATCGCATGATGGGGGGGGGGGGGGAGAATTTCGATCGCGTTTTGGAACGGATCACGGACAATAAGTGTTCGTCAGTAAGACAGTCTGCCTCTGCTCCCCTCCCCGCGAATCCTATTCTTCTGCCACGTCCGCAAAATAATTTTCCCCGGCTTTGACAACCCCTTTGTTCATCCTCCCATCTTCTGCTTGCCGATGAGTGAAAGGCTTTGATTGATTCTCATTGAATCCAATATGAGGGCGGCTCCGATTCCATTTCCCGGCTACATCGGCCCGAACGCTATTTTTAAGTTGTGCCGTAGGAAATTGAATCAGTTTCTTTTGATCCCTTCTCAGTATTCTGCTTCACCCCATTCTTCCCCCTTGTCGGGTGGTGGGAAATCGGTTTTTTTTTTCCGAATTCGCGCCCCGCGTTTCCTTATCGCCTTCCGCTTAATTTAAGAGCGCGAATTTGCGATTGTAAAGCACAAAAATAATTATTGGAAAAAAAAAAAAAAAAGTTGGATTTTGAAAATTTTCACCACTGGAACACGGTAAACATTTATCGGGGGAAGTCTTTCCCCTTTGAAATTGTATCCTTTAGTTCGGAAAATGACTTTGGGGCTCGTTTTTTTTAAAAATATTTTCCTTCCGCGCTTAGATTGTTTTTTATCGGAATTTTTTATTTTCGGGGGAATCGAGATGCCGCGAGAAAAAATTCTTCTGTCCGAAGCTTTTTCTTTGTCTTTTTATTAAAACGGGGCAATAAGTTATTATTCAATTTCCAGTCAATACTTGAAAGGAAATTAAGGAAAGGGAGAGTCGGGGAAGAAATTTCATATTAAGGAGGAATTCCTTTCTGCTTTGGCGAGATGCACAAGAAATTCACTAAACAACGCGAACTGAATTACCGTTTAAGAAAGTAATTGAATGGAAAGATGAAAGAAGGAGTAGTTTCGCTGCGGGGTCAAACGTGAACCAGGCCGAGATTTTACTTTGTTACGGAATAAGGTACCGGCGGAATCGATTTCCATCGTGGGTTCGAAAAATAAAAAATTATCGAAAAGTTTTCCTAAAAATGAAATGAAGCGCGATCAGGTACCGGGTCGTCACGTAGGTGCAAATAACGACGGTAGGAACTCTTCGATGGTGAGCATGTTCGATAGGAACAATATTGAAGTTATGGGAGATTTCGAATTTACACAATTGTTAGGCATCCGCGAAAATGATTTGTCTTCGGATTGTGATGGTGGAAAATTTGGCTTCGTTGCAGTCTTCCTCCCGCTTGCCTTCGGATGTGCGGAAAAGCTAAATATCTTATCCAGCTGTAAAGTTATTACACGGACTAGGTGGATTAATATCTTTCACGTAATAGTTTGTCGGCTTTGGATTTCGGGAAAACCTGTTTCCAAAGCAGGATAGCAGAGGATCGACTGATTGATCTGGAGGAGTGAGTGACTTTGGACTCTTATTGCGTGGAAATTCCTCCGGAACGGACTATTTCCGCCTGTTTGCAGCTCCATTAAAATCTCAGTCTACGCGACTTGAACAATGTAAATAATTTTTCGAAATCACCGCCGGGGATATTGAAAAATAAAAGTTTTTTTTGGTGGTGAATTCTTTTTTCCAAAGTCGAAATTGAAAAGACGCGATTTTTCTCATTGGGAGAAAAAAAAAAAATAGAAGGATAAAATTCTGGTCGTGTGCAAAGCAGAAAAAATTTTCTTAACCTTTTTTCCGGATATTTCTTTTATTTTGATTCCGCTACTTTTGCGGGTCAGCTATTTTATATGATAATATCAAAATGCTTGAGCAAACGCTATAGGCAATTCATTTACATAATCGCATTTAAGGAATTCCTTTGCTTTCTTTTAAATAGTGTATTTTATCTCCGTTAATATGCTTTTTCGAAATTTGATTCCGAATTTTCTCGTAAGGCGTTCCAAAAAATTTCAGCGGAGGAAATTGATATTTTTGCCGTGGCATGATTTTTTTCATGCGGCAGAGATGTAATTTGGCTCATCTAAATTTGGGGGCGAAGCTGCAATTTCAGGTGACAAACTGAAATTACCCGTTTGAAGTATTCGGTTTTCTTTGATATTCTGCAAAGGGAAGGCGATCGAGATTGTCGCAGAAAAGGAAGCAACGATATGAAAATAACGAATCGAGTTCCTTCAACTAAATTTATTTTCCGTTCCAGAGGAAAGCGCTCTCTGCCGCGACCCTGCTATCCCTCGGAAAATTCAAATTGGAAAACGGAAATTCGTTCGACCTCGGAAATTTTCAGGATCCCGTGCAGATCGCACGTCCGGATTTTGGCCGAGAAGCGCACCCTTTTAATTCCTATTGAGAGCTTAATCGCTGGAACACGGAGAGAATTCACGCTGTCAATAAAAGAAATTTGGAAAATAAAACAGGAAAATCTGCCTTTTCACACAAAGTGAAAATGCGGGACAAAGTTATTTACGCAGGGAAAAGGAAAAGGAGAAAGACATGATAATTCACCTTAATGATCATTATAAAAGGGCGAGGTAATGAGAAAGCGATGGTGTGAAAAATGATCCTTTTTCATTTTTTTTTTTTTTTTTTGAACGTTCTCCGTCAGAAGGATCCTGAAGGGGATAACATTTGGAGCGAAACCGGAAAACTTTCGGGAAAAGAACCGATACCCGAACGGTTTAAGTCCATAAATCATTTATGCGGATTCGCGAGGGAAGGGAAAATGCAAAATGAATTGATGACAGGGGATGAGCTTCCGAAATCGGTTACCGACAGAAAAACGTCTGCCGAGGGTAAAAACACTATTTGTTTCTTCCTTTCGAGTTGACCCGGGAAATGTTGAATCCCCTTTTTCGATCATTTGAAATCGGACCCAAAGACCGCCTCTTTCCGTCAGTGTATTTTTCCGCTTATGCATCATTACGATGCCCTGACCCTGCTGCAGGAGTCACTCCGGAATCGGTCTTCGAAACCCCCAATTCTGTGCGGTCTTACAACTTTTTGTCGTGTTGCTTGATTTGTTTTTTTTGAAACGTTGCGCGCGTGAATTTACGATATTAACTCATTAACATCGAGACGATAAAATAAATGAGATCTGCTGTCTAAGGGAGACAAATTTCCGCTAAAACGATGAGATTCATGTACGCGGTCAGATATATTGTTTTTATCAAGTCGAACAGAAAGCTTAAACCCTTGAGCCGTATAATTCATGCATTTGCCACATAGTTATTAATAATAACTTAATTGCAATTTTTCCGGTGAACCGAGTGCAACAGGAAAACGGTTTTCAGAATGACTGGAATATCTGTTTGTACCGCGGACGGAATTAAATGTTTTAAATAGGTATTATCTACGTGTGGAGACGTAACTCGATCTGTCGCGAATTAATCAGCCACATGATAAATGAAATGAACACCCATCTTATAAGTCTATTTAGAAGACTCCGATTTAAAAAATAAATAAATAAATAAATAAAAAACGTTGGATAAAGAATATTATTAATTGTTATATATATATATTTTCCACTTTCAGGGACTGTGGGTTTTATTTCTCGTGTTATTCGGAATTAAATTTTATCCATCACGGACAATTTATTCGAAAACATATATGTCTTACGTTTATTAACTTTCGTCCATATTTTTCGTGATTTACAATTTATTCTCGGGGCATTATTTTTATGCGACATTATCGTCCGTTGCCATAATGGATTCATTTTATTACATTTCAAAGAGGCGGCCAAAAAAAGAGGAAAAAGGATCAATATAAAATTTCCTTAATATATAATATATTATCTTCGATTTCCTTCCGCCGGTGGAAACTTTTTTTTTTTTTTTTTTTTTTTTTTTTTTTTTTTTTTTTTAAAGCGTGTAATAATTCGAAAAATCGGTAAATTTTCGAAAGTCATCGTCCGATGATTTGATTCAGGTACGTTTACTGTCCAAAAATTTGGTTTCTCGTATCTGATTTTAACGTCAAATAATTTTTTCCGCTTTGGCGCGAGATCTTTCTCGAAGCGAAATTTTCGCCAGGAATGCAAAAACCAATAACTTTTTCTTTTTATCTTTCGAGGTTCTCGGCTCGGTAATAAAATTAAATTTTATTTAAATTTTATTTTGTTAATCCCGCCAAAGTTGAAACGCAAGGAATTTGAGAGTTTCATCAGTTTTCGCGATTAATACGGTACAGGTTTCGATTCAGTTTCGCGTTAAAATCGAAACTTTTCCTCTCCGAGCACTTGAAAAATGAGTTTCATCTATGCGGTTAATGCACGCTCTTCCTTTAATTATATGATTAAATAACTCGGTTTTAGAAGAACCATTTAAAGTTTAACCGATTCCTATTAAGTGACAGAGTTAAAGGCCCTTCCCGGACTTTATATTTAATTGGTTTTGTAATTCGAAACCATTAACCGATGGAGAAATTAATTTGCTGCTGGAATCATTAGTCAGCACTAATAATTGCTCTCGTTTTATCCGATACTTTTTGCAAAATCGCGATTCTGACTTTTTCCTTCTTAACTCGAATCCGTTTCCGGACGCTTTCGCTTAGTTTTTATTTTTAAAAGCGAGCAAACGATAAAAACGAGACAAAATAAAAGACAAAAAAAAAAAGGCATCGCATTTATCTGTTACACAAAGCGGTTTTATTTCCCGTTTTCTGTCTTTTCCAAAGTCGAATGTTTGATTTCGAATCGCCGTGAATCGAGCTCGAGATTCTCCCGTAGGGAGCATACAAATTTTCCGTTTGTTACGGGGAATATTTGAGGGTTAAAAGTTTTAGGTTAGCAAACTCGGCGTAGAGGGAAAATCTAAGATGAGACGGGGGAAAAAAAAGATGGGAAAGGCTGGGGAGAAAACCCATGCCGAAGCAAGGTTTTTTACGGTCTTCCTGTTTCGGAAAAGTTTGTCGGACTTTTCCTTCGCCTGTCCATCGACGGGACGAAAGATTTTCATATTTTTTTTTGCGGACGCAAATCCGAAAATCGTGCCCTTAGTTAATATATTAATCAGGATCTTGAGCCGATTTTTTTTTTCTTTTTAACGCGGGAAACGTTCGTTTGTTCCTTGATGGCGATCGCTTAACTTCACGTTCAGCAGCGGAGCGATTGAATGCTTGCAAATGTTTTTTTTTTTCAGGCACGGTGGGACTCGGGGAAAAAACCGTGGAAAAGGTCAAATCCTCGGCTTGGGGGTAGGTGGTAGGAAAGGCTTCACTTTTTTCGAAATGAAAAATTTTAAGCCTGCCTTTTTTCCCCTTGACTGCAAGTTTATCTTATTAATTTACGAGGTTCCATGATGTCCCTTTACCTTTTTAAGCATTCCCACATTAATGCTGATTTATCAGTCTGCATTGCTGAGTATAGCGTACACTTTTTTTTTTTTTTTTTTTTTTTTAACTTCAAGTTTCTGACTGACTTTATAATTATTTCGAGGGGCTTTCGCTGTAAGACATCGAAAAAAAGCGGCAAGCATGCACGAGATTCCTCATGAACGATAAGGGAAATCGAGATTTTGTGCCTCCGGTTTCTTCTTTGCCGCAGATATCTTTCAAATTTTGGGGGACAGCGGAAAATTCGGAGTTTTGGTTGAGGAGAAGACTTTCGGTCAATCATGTTATTGAAAGTCTGCACGAAAATATTGGAATATTTAACCTAAATTAAAACGTCCGTCCACGAATTATTCGATATTTTCCTTCCTTAGAAAACGTAGTTTTTTTTTTCGACTTCTTATGTAAAAATGCTAAAATACAAGCATTTAGTTATATTTAATTTTTTAATACAATACACGATATAATCAATGTTCGTGCGCGTTCACGTTGGCAAACTTCACTGTATTTTAAACTTGCAGAGATTTTTGCATCGCGGCCAGTGCCTGGGGATTGGAATCTCTTTTATCTGGGTGACTTCCAGATCCGGGGTAAACATTTTTCGCCTGTTTTTCCTAAAAGAAACGAAAAGTGAAAATGACATATTAATAGGTTTTCTAAAAGAAAAGGTTGAAGGGGAAAAAGAATGGAAATTATTTGCGTTGAAGTCCCTTTCATCTGTGTCTGAGAATTTCTCGAGGGTGTATCAAAGGGGTAGGAAAAACGGATTGAGATTGACAAATGATAGAGAAAAAAAATTTACAAATAGATATAAGATCAATGTATTACGATATTTGATAAATGTTCTTTATTATTAACGTTCATTTTGATATGGCGAACAGATGGAATTGATTTTGAAGAATGAAAAATAAAAGTTTTTTTTTTCTTCCAGTTTCATGGCAAATGATGCTTAAAGGAAAAGTTATTTATAAGAGAAACTTCTAAGGCTATTACAAGTCTTATCCGATATGAAAGAAATGAAGGCTTGTCGGAAAATGATGTAACTATTGATGTTGGACATTGAAAATATTTTGAGAAATTTTGGCAACAATTGAAATTGAATTTTTGACTCCCAGCTTAATTATTAATAATGATTAATGTCATTTTTTTTTTGATATTTTGTATGTTTAAATTAAAGCTTAGTTCACGTCGGGAAGGTAAATTTGATTCCAAAATGATGTAGTCTAATAAAACTTGGACAGAAAATTATTACTGCGATATCTTCCGCTTTCAGCTCGTGTTTTTAGGAATATTTAATTACATCATTTTATTATTTACAGATCGCACCGTTTATAACAGGACCAGTAAATATTAATTTTGTTAACATACATTATTCTACTTAGTTATGGCAAAGTCTAATTAGCAGCAATGGAACCTAAATTATTATAGATATAATATTATAGATTTGTTTGAAAATGTTATAGTAAAATTTAAAAAATTTTATACTTTAATCTCGTGAGATATTTTACATTTGAAGAACACAAAGAAAGATTTTGAAAAACAAAAGCAGCGGAAAATCTTTACTTAAAAAAAGTTACTAAAAATCCTTTTCTAATTGCTAATGGATTTACGAAATGAAATTATCCCTTCTAGCTTTTTTAATCCATTTCAATTTTATTTTCAGTTTTTTCCTTAAAAGTCATATTATTGTAAATGTATATATGTATTTAGATATCTGGGATTAAAAAAAAAAAGAGATGGTAGAATGAATTATTTTAAATGGGAAAGTTTCAAATTCAAATGAAAAATACAGAGAGTAAAAGCTAAAAATATTGGCGTATAATGCATGAAAAATATAAAAATAAAGTCAATTTTGTTTATTATGTTGCAAATATTATATTTGTTTTAGATTTTTTACCCTTCCATCTATTACACATGTGTTTTAATATCGGGCATATTAATTTTTCAAGTCGATAAAACAAACGAGTATATCCTGAGTTGATGGTTTATTCCCACGTTTATTTTGAGTAAGAGATTACTTGAAGGTTGCTTGTGTAGTTTTGTTTGTTAGGAAACACCGTTACATGGTTATAATTATTTTTACGGTGCAAATTTCGATTGAGCCATATAAAAAATATTCAAAACATATATTTTGAATTTGATTCATTTAAATCCAACAAAAAATTTTCCATTCACGTTTTATATTGAACAAAATAAACCGTTAATTTGCTTAAGGAATTGCATGTGCCGAATGAAACGCATCGAAAATATTTCTTTGTGGGTTACTTGTTCAAAAGCAAAAAGGGTAAAAATATATTTTATAAACATTTGAAATTATCATGAACCAAGGAATAGAAGGCCGGAAAAGCGGCCCTTCCTCGCTCGATCTTTTGCCGGATTTACAAAGGTTTGAAATTTCAAAGGAAGCCCTCAAATAAAAAAATAATATTTTTGTACCATCAGTTGCTGACTTTCGACAGCGACGAAAATCCCTACAAATGGGGTAAATCAAAGACCTCCGCCGTGTTCTTTTCCCTTTTTTACTTCTAAATTATTGTAAATGGAAGGGGAAAAAAAATGACGATTTTTTCCGTTTCTTTTTATCCGGGGTATATTCTTCTGCAGACGATGTTAATCCTCTGTTAATTCTTCGTCGATTGAGGGTTAGTACAACGTGCAACCCCCTGGCCCTGAGCGTTTTGGATTTATGCTGCTCACTGCGTTGGGAGATTATGCCTTTACGAAGGATCAACATATATATCTGAAACCTTATTTTTTTTTTCTCCCCGAACCATAACATTTAAAGCGTGGAAGCAGTTTGCTCCCGCAGTCGCAGTTTGATGCTCGAAGATGATATTCGGATTTGTCGATGAGGCCGGGAGAAGAGCATAAAATTGAGCGCGTCGGTTGGGAGAAATTCAAAAACCGAATTGCGGCCGTGGATGATATCGCTTAAAATCGCTTAAAAAAAGATTTGACACCACTCCAGTTGGAGCGAGGGAATCATATTTTTGTACATTTTTATCCTGCATAAATGTGAGATTGATTATGTGCGAGCCGCGGAAAATATCCATCGCAGTTCACGCCGTTGCCCTTCTTCACGTCGGACTCGCCTCAGACACGTATTTACTAAAATCCCCGTTGCTTCTCCAGTAACCGTGCCGGGAATATTCCCCCGAGACTTTTGCGAACCGAAGCCCTCGCGATACGAATGGGATAACGTCGAATCGGAAGCCGCACTCTCGAATCGAGGATAAGATTCGAATCCAGTTCGATTCCTTCATCGAAAGTGGTATTAAATATTCAGGAGAGAGGAAAAAAAAAAATTATGGAGGCCGCGTATTTTACTTTTCGCTACATTTCCTCTAAAGTGCACGGGGTCCAAAATTTATGTGAAATATTGTGTGGACTTTGCCGTAGGACCACACGGAAGAGATTTATGAGCTTGCATTCGGAAAAATTATATTTATCTTTAGGTAGTGGTATCGTGCGCTTTTCCTGCGGCAGATTCGACGCAAGGCTTGAGCGTCCCGGTTCCTACGGTTCCGCTTTTGTTTGCCTCAAATTGTTCTCAAGATCCGGAACGCGTTAATGGACACCGGATAACGAACAGAACTGCGCAGTGTAGATAACGCCCGCTTCGGATAATCCATCAAAGTTAAAGTGATGGCAATAATGAAAGTTCCACGGCGCTTTCAACCCATCAGCAGCAAATGGTAATCGAGTTTCCCTCCTTTTTTTTTTGAGCCAGAAAGATAAAACTATCTTTAAACCCCTTGGAAAAAAAAAAAGGTAGAGTAAATAAAGGTGACGGCTATTTGCGGTGTGACATGCGTAGCGTTTTACAACAAAAATCTACTGCCACGAAATTGACGTACGTCGACGGGGCTGTCGAGCAAGGATCATGAGCTTTTTCGTTTTTTCTAAAAACGAAATACTCCTTATGTGTTTGCATATATTCTCAATACATTCCGTTTCCTCGACCCACATTTTCGCTTTGCCTGCTGAAGGATCGCTCCTCAATCAGGTTTAACATGGCCGACCGGGGTTTCGGTTTTATTCTAACCGAAAATTATCGTAATTTTTTTATTTTTAACATCTACCCGCGATTTTACCTGAGAAAGCTCAAATAATGCGTTATCTTAATAGATTTTCTTCATGCACGTTCATCGAACGTTGAAAAGTCGTCCATTGCCCTGCCCCTGCTCGTGATTCGAAATTCCCAAAGCAGGAAAAATCTTATCGACCGGGAAAGCCACGTCTTCGTGCATACGTGCGAGGGAGCGGTTCCCGCGCAGCAGGAGGAAAAGCATTTTCCGATCCACGTGAAAATAACTTGATGAAAATATCAAATTAAAAACCAGTCGATTGCTTTTTTTGTATGGATTTGCACGTGAAAAGTTTTCGCTATTTGTGAATTGGAATCACCGGCCATGTCAATAAAAAATATGCGCGGCAGCTTACGGTTTATTATTTATACAAATAATTTTTCGCTTTTGCTGTGTATCGAACGATATTTTTCCCAGATGAAAAATTGTTGCGAATGATTTCGAAGATCGAACAAGATGCGTATTTTTAGCGGTTGTCCGACAAGTTAAAGAGTTTTAGCTGATTTTCCGACAATCAAAAGCTTAATTCTGTTTGGTATTAGATAAAATTCATTGGACTATAATTATTCGGACTTATTTGCTTTTCTTTTTAACGCAGAAGAAAATGCAAAATTCAGCACGTATTTTGATCGGTTCAATGCGGTGTGGGAAATATGTTTTTTTCGTTTGCCTTCATAAAGGATACGTCAGCAAAGTACAAATGCTCAAAGTAAGCTTTAAGCGAGGCAGTATATCTGGGATTCACTTTCAGAAAATTCGTTTTGGTTTCTTACATTTTTCGAACACTGGAAATTCATCTTGTCCGCCCGCTTTATTTACTCCTCCTAAATCATTTTCGCTCGATCACATTGCGGATTAATAAAGGCATGGATCTTAGGTTTGCGGAGGGGCAGCCTTTCGATCGACATCTCCGACATCATAATTACGGTTGATATCCCGGTGCAATACATAAATAGAATTTTCCAATATTGGGGTTTGCCCTTTGCTCCCAACGCTCCCTTTTCCAGGCACGTGTGCCGTCTGCGGGATTTTATGGCTCCTCTGCGTTTTATAATTCATCGCTTTCCCGAAGAATGGAAATGGAAAATAAAAAAATTTTTTTCTTTTTATTTTCCATATCAATAATTTCCTTACAATTTTGCCTTGTTTGTATCTGTACTTTTTTTGAGGCACACGTGAAAAATGGTGCAGAAATATTCGTTTACAGCTCTAAAAACAACAAGGAATTGTTTAAATCGATTCGTTTCTTCTGTTTTAGATTTGCCACGAATGTTTTTCTCTGTTCTCGAAATTGCTCATTCCTGCATTTTATACAGTTGAAATAAAATCAATTACGTTTTCCTAATATTTGCATACATTTATGCAACGGTGTTTTAAGAAAATATCGCTGGACCCTGAGAATTACCGAGATTTATATTATATATTTCTGTTTCCAGAGTGTTGCGTTTTTGATGCGGTGATTGCAAGGTTTATCTTCCCAAAAGTAAATTTAAAAAAGTCAAATTGGTGAAAATTACGGCTTTTACTAGTAATTAGTCAAATTTTCACATTTTTGTCTGAAGCTACCACATTAAAATTCTTGTTTTGCAATATCCAAAAAAGAGGCATTAAAATTTTTTTAGGATTGTCTCACGGGGTTCTGTCTGCCGTTTTTGTAGCCCTTCCGTCAGGATATTTAGCCAATTTCCCAGGATTTTTAAAATATATTTATAGCAGTGAATCTGAGCAGTTTTTATCCGCATTTTCCTCTTCCTCATAGCCCTTTTTCTAAGTTGATTTTGAATTTTCTTATCAATTTCGCCGTAACAGTTTTGGTTTGCCGCTCATTATACCTTAATCGATCTCTTAAATATCATGTTAAAAGTTTCCACATTTTGCTTCAATTTGAATATTATATTGATTGATGATTGATGCCTTTCTCAAAGGGATGTTTTTAAGATGTAATAGAGATAGCAGCGATCACGGAATCCGAAATTTTCCGAGCTGAAGACCTAAAGGAATCGAATTTCGTTAGGACACGGAAAAAGCGTTATTGGCGAATATCTTCCTGGTTATCGTGATGTGTAAATATACATCATGGTTATTTTTTTCAAAATTTTTCGCATTTCAAAAACGTTCCAAAGCCCTTCGCTCAGAAATCTGCTTCCCGTTATCCATCTTGGTTCTTCGTGCATTTTCCCTTTTAATTTTACTTTATAATTTTTTGTTTTTACAACTCGTTCTAAAAGGGCTTTTGCATTAAAACTTTTCCAAACGATATACGGTTTAAATCCTTTTTCAAATTTTACATCTTTTAAATTACGCGCCTAACTGAAAGCAAAATTAGCAACTTAATAGAAGCTTTAATCACTGATTCCGTCAAACGTATTTCATTCGCCGCACCCGATATAATGGCAAGCGCTGTTGTACAAATAATGATTTGGAAAAGTTATTAAATTGCAATAATTTTAATAGTTTTGATGATAGAATCGAATTATTTGTATTACCCCGATCGCATTTAGTTTCAAATTTTGTGCGATAAGTTTTTTTATTATAAATAAAAACTAAAAAATCATATCTTTTGAAATGGATGAAGATCGTATATAACAATTCAAAATATTTCTAAAATTTAAAGGTTGAAAATAAACAACGAAAGCTTTTTCGGTATTTACAAAATTAAAGAACGTTATGCAGCATTTTAGAAATTGAGGAGAGTATATTATAAATTTTTGGCTTTGAACTAGGTTTGTTAAAAGTCTTCTATATTGTGGGATCAAATCTAATTATCATTTATATTATTTTAGTCAAAATACTAAATTTACCTGATTTTATAGTATTATAAATCACATGCTTATGTCGATATTGATTTACTTTTTGATGTATTGCCTTCCATGCTCATTTAGTAATTAACCAGTTAGAGTAGAGTGCAAAGACCCATCCCTGTATGCCAGATTGATATATATTTTTTAAAGCGGATCTAAATTAATTCATATCTGATGTGCATTAAAAAGGTTGAGATGATGCTGTGTACCAGAGTAAGAAATTTTAATGGAAACGAGTTCGGAAACATTTTAGAGATGAATGTAAATAAATAATTGCAGCGTATGTTCTTCGTTTGTTTACAATCTCTTTAATAACGTAAGATTTACGTGAATATTAATATTGCACTTACTTGCCAAGAAGAATATTCCTTCTTTGCAGCATCCCGTAATTCCTTTGGGATTTCCGTTGCTAATGAATCCGCCATCTCCGGCAAACCATTCGATTAATGGAATTAGATAAAAGCTTCATCTGATGTTGGATAATGCATCCCGGGCCGATCCGCACAAGATACTTATCTTGACGCATTTAACCCGTGTTGGTCCAAGTATCTTTTCAAAATGAATAATGGGATTTAATTGTTAGATATATATATATATACACGTATATAAAGTGTGGAAGTTGATGAAATCGAAAGCCGCTGCCGGATTGTTCGATTTATCAAGGGACAATGGGCGGAAAATGGCATTCTGGACATCACTACAGTAAATATATATTTGAAATATTGCGAAAAACAAAGATAAAAACAATACATTCTTTAATGTAAATCTTCGATCGAGGACTTTCGAATTTCACTATTGTCTCCAAACGTGTAACTGCGCTTACATACATTATATGAATGGGACGTTTATCATTGGTAAAATGCCCAAAAAAATCAATGGTATCCGATGGTTAGTCTCTACCTTTCGTGGACCAAAAAAAATCGCAATTTCCCACAGCTGATAAATTATAAATACTAAATATAATTTTACTACGTATATAATGCTGCTTTATAATGGCTAACAGCATTTATGATTCGATTCGTGATTTATCGTTCACTCTGAGCTTCTGATGGAAAATCGTTAAATTAAATGATTATTATACTTCACTTTTTAAAGAAGCCTATTTCGAAAATAACGAAATCAAACGCTAAAAAATAATGTAAATTGAAATGTTTTTATACATAACACATATGAAAAAAGTTTTAGTGTATTCGCGTATAGTTTTTCCTAATGGGAATCGGATTTTTTTTTAACAATGAGATGAGTTTGGTCTCACGTTGTGGATGTTGAAAATCGAATTGTGCTACGGCAATCTGGCTAATTATCTTTTGGCACTGTATTATTTGAAGTATTGATTCAAAAGTTTTTGTAGCGTTTAATCGGTTTAGAAAGGAAAGATCGGGTCATCTACAATATCGCAGCTGTTGCTCTCAATCCTTCGAAAAAGATGAACCATTCGAACATGACTTCTTCGTCTCTTTCTCTCATTTCTGAAGCCTCATCTTCAAAAAAAGAAAAAAATTCCAATACTCCCGGTTAGGTTTTATATTACTTTACACAGTATAAATTAATTCATTCAGCCAATCAGTTATTTTTAAACTTCGACGTGTTTTTTTTTAATAATGATTTTCATTATTGTGAAAGAGAACGCGGCTATATTTTGCGATCCTTGATCCTCAGTAAGAGATCTCCATATATATAATAATTTCCTATTATGACGAGGTTCTTTGAAAGGACCATCTAAGAAATAATCATACAATAATGTGATTTCTCTTTATAGAGACAGCCTCTCAGGGAGATGGATAGCATTATCCAAATTGAAAATTTTTCGATTTTTCCACTTTGGATTGGAGTTGACGACGATCGGATAATTCGGAAGGGGCGATTGTTAAATTATTTTTTTCCGGTTCTGCATGGAAGAAAGCAGATGAGGAGTGTTAGGTTTTGAACTGGCATCGCTGAAAATGTGAAAAAAAAATAAAAGGATCATCCAATAATGACGAATTTCTTTGCTTTTATGAACATCCAATGCTAAAAGTGCCTTTCTTTTTTTTTTTTTTTCGTTAATTCAGTTGCCCGTTTAATTTTCAAACTGAAACTTTCCCGCACGATCAAGATACTAACACTAAGCTTTAGTTAATGCAAAACATAAAAAATGGGAGAGAGGCAAAAATTGAATCCTTTCATTTCATTAAGTGACATTTGTTAAAATTTCGACTCGTATTTAAATTCGCACTTTCAGATTCTCCAAAGGAAATAACGTTCGCTCGCGCCTCATCCGCGGATTTGAAAACAAAGGAAAGATTCGGAGCCGAGAGGCAAACTTCTGGATAAGGCAACTGCCAGAAATGTCGCAATTCTGCAAAGCGTTGGGAATTGCACTTCGTTCATCTGTGGAATGATTTTTTTTTTGCCTCGGAACAACTTTTATTTGGGCAATGGTTATTGAAAAAAATATTTTTACCCAATTGGATGATCAGAGTGGAGAAATCTGTCGCGGGGATGACAGGTAAAAATCGAAGCTACCGGTTATTTTCCCCATAATGGCAATCGCTGTCGTATTTTCCTCCTCCAGGCAGGCTATCACCCGATTTTTTTCCTAGCTCAACGTAATCTTGAATTTGATTTTGCGGTTTTTATACGTATCACCGAAACCGAGGCAAATGATCTGCGTTCATCGCGGTAACGCATAGACTTATACGATTCTAAAAGATATATTCCTTGGGATCTTACATGTTATTCACTTGTCTCGAATCGTGTTTCGAACTTCCTAATAAAATAAAAGCGCGATATTCGAAAAAAAATTAAAAAGGGCAAAATTCTTGTTCCATTCTTTTCAAAGAAGGAAGAGTACTTTAATAGTTAGTTTATTATTATGAAAATAGAGCAGAATCTCGGAAGATGAAAGTTTTAATTTTTTTTTTTTAAATTTTAGCACGTCAAATAACGATCCAATCCATCTGACCGCAGACAGGGAATATTTATTCTTTTCCATCCTTCGGGAAATATCTCAATGTCTTCGGCAAGGCAGAAGAAGCTTTGCCGTTGCTGAAGTTGAATATCCCCACTTTGCGGTCCATTTACGATTGCGTTGGTTTGCACTGGAGTCGGTTGCCGTGCTGCGTATGTCTGCTTCTTATATACAACATTTGTTCTGTCTGTCTTAACTCTCGCAGTTGTGATTTTTCCTCGCTGATGCCTGCCCGATTCTGGATAATCGAAAAACCGTATTTGTATTTTTTGCTGAAGTGATCTACCACTTGGATTGGAGAGGTCGTGAAAGATGGAGTTAAGCTCCTTGACGCTGAAATTTTAAGAAAATAATGCTTTAAATGCCTGGCAACCGGTATGATTTTGAGATGATGATTGAGAAATTGGAAGAGAATTTTTGCATGTCAAAATCATATAATTTTTCAAGAAAATATTAAATAATAAGGATATCCTTATTAAAAGAACGTACTTACGAAGCAAAATTTATTCATAATTTTTTCCATCATCTTACTTTTATTTAACACCATTCTTTTTTGACTTGAAATGAATTTAATAGTAATGAGAATTTTTTTTTTGCCCGAAAAAGTTGTTAATTTTTTTAAAATTATAATTTTTAAATTAATGCCAATGTGAGGCGATTTGGCTGCAAAATTGTGTGTCCAGAGAGTAGAAGGGGGAAAAAATTAAATTCATGAGAATTGCACAATAAATCAATTGACTTGCTGAATGTTATAATTTATGCAGTTGTAATTTTCTAGTATGAAAATGCAAAAGATAACGATTTAATTGAACAAATATCTGAGGAATTTTAAAGTATGGAAATTGCAACAGCAGCATTTATGCAGAAAATTTGTTTCCGTTAAGGGTGTGAAAAATAAGTTGTGAATGCCGCTGACGTGTTCAAATACAAAAAATACACACCGAGATGGAAACCAAGTCGATCGACAAATATATTTTCATTACCTAACATTCTTCCTTATAGAGGTTTCCCGATATCTTTCGAAGTCCCTCCGATTGCTCTTTTCCAGATCATCCCCCAAGCGTTATTTATAAAGGACGTCGTGTTAATTTCCCACAGGGCCAAACTGGAAATAATTTTCGGTTATTTTCATTCCCTCAGAGGAGTCATTGTTACGAAAGATTGTAATGCCTGCCATTAGTTATTGATGCATTTACCTCGCGCCACGTTTTTTATTTTTCATTTGAAACGTAGGAAGCTTTGAATTAGACAACATCTTCGGAAATATTCTGCTTCGAAGGTTCAAAACTTAACAGATCCCTGCGTTTCGTTCTAAAATTATTTATTAAATAACTTATTTAATAGGGTTTTTAATTTATAATCCAGTCTGAGAATCTAACTTTTGTCATTTTCACGGCCATAGCATCCAGTAGTAAACAGTAAACGAGAAAGTGAGGAGCCGGATCAAAGTTTCGGATGCAAGGATCACGCATAAGTCACTTGGAACGCATTTAGGGTTTGCGAATCGTACGCCGAAAGGGAGAAATAAACGCCGGAGGATGAAATGACCGCCGGAAGACGGTTCTCCAGTTAATTCGAACGGAATCTACGGCCCGAAAGCTCGCGCGGATCGAAAAATGGGAGAGCGCATAAAGAGGATCAAGTGGCGTTTACGTAATGATCGGAACTGACTAATGTACTGTGAAATAGATATCAAATTCATTAAACTGTCACGACATGGAAGAGCGGCTCGAAACTGGAAAAGTTAGTTTTTGGGTGGAAGGGAAAACGTTTTGCGGGAACGGCAGCGTTACCGGTTTGCATTTGCACGGGCAGCGGGAGTTTCCGCGGAAGTTAAGGGAATCCTGAAATGAAAAAAGTTTCGCGTCGCAACTGAAGGAAAAAAAAAAAATTTTCCGATCACTTTGGATGTCGAGCTGCGACGCTTATCGGACGGGAAAAGATGAAAGGAGAAAATGAATAATGGAAGCTGCAGAAAGGCAATCAGATTTTTTTGTCGGTTGTCATTAGCAGCAGCAGACATAACGGAAAAGGGAAGAGCAGGAAGGATTTGCCTTCGTAATTACGTCTTCCGTCAGCGACAGAGCCAAGGCCCCAACAAAATGCCCAAAACGAAATTTTGCATTATTTCAGCGATACAGGAGCGCACCATTGCACCGGATTTGGATTTCACACATTTTCCGATTGTTTGAGCAAGAAAAAAACAGAGGAATACGTGCAAAATTTATATTTCACGATTTTGCCTTAGGTTGGATCTTCAATCCGGGAAAAAGATTGGCGAATGGACGGCACAGAGACCGATCCCCTTCACAGGAATGGTAATTTATTATTTTGCCATCGAACTTGGGTCAATTCGAACGCGATCCTTTTTCCCGAAGGAATAGCGCTGAAAAGTATTTAACGGAGGAACCGTGGGAGAGATTTTGATAAGGCCGTCGTGCCATTCCACAGGTTCAACTGAGGATGGGTTTCTGTACCGGAAGAAAGGGGTTTCGGCTGGTGTAAAAATAAATTTTCAAGCAAAAAAGTTGAAAAACAATGGATTAACACGTTGCAAATGAACCTGAATTTGAAGCTTGAGGGGAGCGTCCATTTCCGTATGGTGCGAGTATGGGAAATGAATTAAAAATTACCCGAGAGTTATGCGGAGGCTTATAGGTTACAATTTTTTAATGCGGAGGCTTAATATATATAATATATTATTAATATAATGCGGAGGCTTAAAAGGTTTATAATTTTTCTTTTTTTTTTATTTCGTTGTAGAGTCACCGCGAAATTGTTCATTTCCTACACATCACCAACCCTCAGAGCCACGTTTGAAATATTAAACAAAAAAAGATATCGCAACATAAATTTTTGTAAGAATTTGCAAAATAAAAAGTTATGATCTTGGAACAATTATTATCAGGATAATGGTCGAAATCACATATTTCAACTTTAAAATTGGAAATCGCTATCAGTAACAATTTTACTCTTTTATTTTGCTTCGTTCCTTTTAAAGGATTTAGTTTTGTTTATCTTCGTTACGTTCGAATTTTTTAATTTAATTTCCAAAAAAAAAAAAAATTAATGAAAAGAAAATGTTTGAAAAAAACTTTCATAAAAATGTTTTGTATGCAAATTATTTTCTCCTCGCCTTCCTAAGGCTGGGTATTTCGCTTTATATTTTTATATTGTTGCTGTTGTTTTTTTTTTTTTTTGTGGGTAAAAATCGAAAAATTATTTTCTGCGAAGAAAAGGTTTTCTCGAAAATTTTTTGCATGCAGGTTCTTATTTCGTTGACGAGCAAAATATTGGACAAACTTGAAAAACTTCGAATTTTCACAAAGTGTGATGTGAAAAATTCACGTAACCTGTGCGGTAAATACATGCCGCTGCCTGCGGTCGCTGCCGTTTGCAATACAAGAGAATTCGACCGTGAAAATGTTAAGACTGATTTTGTATAACTTAAATATGTATATTGCCACTTCTAAAAATGTTGTATTTTGATCATTAAAAATCTTTCTCAAATCAAATTAAAAATTTAATATTCTTATTGTGCAGTCTTATATTTTTTTCTTTTTGGAGGAATAAATTACGCTAAAATAAAATGCTACACCAGGCGTCTAAAACATTACATGCATTTTTTATAAGGTGTTCTTTTTGAAATACCTATGTAAAACCCAGCTGAAATATTCAGATTCGATTTAACTGTAAACAAATAAAATAATTTACGTACCAATATTTGCCACTCCGAAAATTAGTTCTTCTAATGCTAAAAATTCAAAATTTATGTACGTTACAATATATATGGAAATGAACTTCTGAAAGGGAATTGGTGTAAATAAAGTAGTTCCAAGATGTTATGATTGTCATTTTATTATGTTTATACGCAGTATGTAATAGTACTTGACATGTATAAATGTATCTACGTGATTACATGAATAGATTTGTTTATTCTTCTTATTGCTTGTAATATGCATGATCCTGTTGTTTTTAGCATGTTTCCTTTTATATTTCTTATCAAAAAAGATGATGGCTTTTACTTTTTCATTTCATGAAAAAACCGCGTTCGTTGTTTCGATGTATGTGACCCGCTCCTAAGCCTTTTAATGCATAAAAGACAGTTCGTTATTAGTTTTCCATGTTATTTTTTTTGTTACTTTTTTTTTATATTTTTTTACGAAAAAGACTGCTTGAATTTCTCCCTCGATCCCTAAAATGTACATTCCCTTAAGAAGTAATTGCTTTTTGCTGTTATTTGTACTGAGTAAAGAAATTTTGCCTTCTAGCTAAGCATCCAAATAAGAAATAAAATTTTTTGTCCTGTTTTCCCTGCTGCCAACGGATAATTACAACGGGTCCATTATACAGTATTCGATCCCCCAAATGCCCTGCAGCTCTTGTTTTGTATTTCTAAATTCACAGTAATGACTCGTTCTTTGATATATTTTAAGAATTCAATGCGAACACTCATATTTAATATTCATGGCCGCTCCAATTTTCATTACAGGTTATGGGGAATGATCATGAGAGGATTTTTGATGCCCCTTAGGTATTTAAAGAGAAAAATTTGGGTTCCCATAGCAAAGTTTACTTTTGATGGGAAAGAATCTCGTACAAAACTAATGTTTTTCATGAAAAAGCACAGTCGCGAAATGTATTTTCCTCAAAATGCACCTAGTGGAAAATAAGAAAAAAATATATTAAGTACAGTCTTAACCCGGATTAATTTAGTAATAAGTCTACTTCAGTGTTATGCATAAATTACTTAAATAAACTTAATTTAGTATTAATTAAAATATATTTAACCTGATTCCGTATTAAATTTTAATTTTGACTTTAATTAACTTTGGTCTTTACTTACAGTTGCATCTTGCAATATACTTTTCGGTGTATTTTACTTGATTAGGCGATATCATACCCAAACATTTGCTCGTGAACATAAATGTGGGTGATATACTGAAATAAAAATATTAATTTATTTGAACTCGTTGGAATTCAGACGTTCTTATTAGTAGCTGGAGATTGTTGTCCACCTCTAGAAAATTCAAAACTTTCTCACCTTAATAGTTGTTTATATTTTTTAGAAATTTATTTGCGAACTTTGCTTTTAACAGAGGAGTCCATCACAGCAGTTTCGACATGAAAATTTCATTAAATAACTTTTGAACTTTCTTTTTAGGCTTTTAAGCAAAATCTTTATGACGATGATGAGATATTTAACGGAATGCCCGCTGTTGTTGATGTTCGGATTTCCGTGGAGAGGATTTTTAAAAATCGGTCGAAAAGGGACAGCGATGGTGCGGAACTTAAACCAAATTATGTTAACATATTGGGAAGCCCCTAAGATATTGAACCCTTCTGTGTGACTATGATCACCGCTTTGTCTGTTGAAGTATCTTTTGATCGGGACATCATCCCTCCGAAATTGTGCTTCATTCAGGAAAGAGAGATTGGAAAAAGGATCGGATTTCGATCACTTCGATGCGAAACTTGACCTTCTTTCAGTTCTAGATTAGCAGCTAACCGTGCTGCGGTGGCCATCAGTTTCAACAGCGAAAGAGAGGAATACTCGACGTAATAATCGCTTCGTCTTCTTGTATTTGAAAGGTGGTTTTAAAACGAAGTAAATTTCCTGACTTATGTTCTGCTGGACGGCGCAATTATGTTTAGAAGCATTTTAAAAGTTATTTGGATAATTTGCTAATTTATATTTATTGGATAATTAAATTACTCGTAATTAAAAATGACTTATTACGCTAATATATATATATATATATATGTGTGTGTGTAGAGACATTACATCTTGACTCGAGAGTATTTTTATTTCCATGAATATTTATATGGTGAAGTAAATCAATTTGGCCTCACCATTTTTTAACATGCATCTTCATTTCGTTTATCATTTTGACATCTTAATAAATTAGTTTGATTTGTTCCAACACAGTGGCTTTTTTTTCACTGTCTTCGATCCAAATTTCATCCTTCACATAAATAAATGCTTTCTCCAAATGTGCTGAAAATTCTCCCGACCAACAGCTCTGTTTAAAAATTGGGCCTGGGGTTGACAAATGCCTATTACTTAGGTTTACGGAATAAACTGAGGATTCCCAAACGCAGTGACAACGGTTTATTCACATGATTTGAAAAACATTTAATACAAAACTAATGTAGCGTAAAAAGTATAATTAATTAATGAAAATAGTAACGAAATTGCTGCTTTTGAATCGATTTAAAATTTTAAATGTGGTTTTTATATTTATGTTTAAAAATTTTTGGGTTTCAGAACTTTTATTTACCCGCCAACGCCCTGTTTTAGAAGGTTTTACGATTGCATCGCTAACCGAAACCTGCATTGGAGAGGAAATCATCGATTATTCTGCCAATTTCGCCACGGATGGTATTTCTTTTGCACGACAGCATGGATCAGTCCGTGATTCATATTTCGTTGAATGCTGCACAAAGTTCTGTCTATAGCTCTCGTTTCATTATATTTTACATTCTCAGTCCTTTCGATAATTTTTCAGGTTGTCCAGGGTTTTGGGATCCGCTCGCATTTTTCACTTTTCGACCGGTTTCCCATCGTTCGCGGAAGACATAAATAAACAAAAGGTTCTCATTTGTCCCTTTTTGCTGTCCGAACAAATATTGTTTTTCCGGACTTTATTAATCTGAAAAAAAGGAAATTTTTTTTTTTTTTGTGACAGATAAAGAAAAAAAGGGAAAAGTTCTTTTTATGCCGCCGTTGAGTTTTCCTGCATTCCCATCCTTTTTGGGCGTCATCCTTTGTGAGAAAATGCGCGGAAAAGCTCTAAAAATTACCATTTTCTTATGAAATTCCTAACCGAATCTCTTTTCGCGCCTTTAGAAAATCTTTCTAATTCAGATTTCCGTAACTTGATCTATTCATCCCTTACATAATAATATTGACAGTTTTTCATCTTTAACTTAGTTTATAATTTGGATTCCTGCCTGTAAGTCCTTACGATAAATAAGATTTGCTTGTGTTAAAAATATAATTTTTAATATCATAAAGTAAAATCAGATTATGGACGATTGATTCTTTTTTTTTCACGTGTAGCATGTCATAATTCAAGCATTACGGCTTCAGATTTTTTCCATTTAATGTTTTTAAATTTATTTTTCGTCATAAATTTGACATTAAACTTTCGTCAGCTTAAAGCGTGATCTTTTTTAACAAAAGTCGCTGTCGAAAGGCACAGATTTATGCAAACGTGCATGATATCGAATTTTTTGTAATGTACGAAAATTAATCCGCCGACGTTGTATTCCAAGATCCACGTGTATTTTTCTTTTTAAACAAAGTGTAAGGAAGAAATTTTTAATCCTGTGCATAAAGTATTAATGGAAAGAGGTGTTTCGTCGAAGATTCTCCATTGCTTGTCCATCATCTTTTTCCTTTTTTTTGCACTGCAGATGTGACGGGGATGCAGTTAAGGCCGGAAAAATACACTGACGACGATTTTGTTTCTTTCTTTAGATCCCGTGGCACCCGTTTGAGTGTCATGGAAGCGTTTTGACGGGAAGGAAAAAGGAAAGACAAATAAGACGGCAGGAAGAAGAGAAATGCACGGACGATGCACAAATCTTCGATAAGAGTGCGACGGATATGCACGCAACGTTTGATGGAGGCATGCGAGGAAATCGTTTAGAAAAGGTCTCGTGCTAAATGAGAATTTCTGCAGTCAGGAAAGCAAAATATTTTATTGCCGGGGCTGCGTTCGAAACGCTGACGGAGCGGGGAGATTGTTCGTGGAGGAGAAATATGGGGCTCGCCGAATTTTCAGGACTCTTTTTAGCTGGGAAATCTAACAACCAAAATTTGAGTCTAATGCGATTTCTTCAGATTTCTTCCCCATTGAAAAAAGGGTGGCAAACGCCGGAGTTGGGGATGATATAAACGTGTAATCGGTCTTAAAAATGACTGGAGCGTGATGAGAATTTTCGATGGAAATAGATTTTTATATGAGTTTTCTGCTGCGCACCTATTCATCCGGCATAAGGACGAGCTTCGAGAGTTCATTGGCGTTGGGCGCCAGAAATACCTTAAAGGCTTTAAAACAACAATCGATTTTTCATTTTACATCTGAAAATTCTGAATTTTTAATTATGAAAATAAAATTACAAATTTTATATTTTCCCGCTGCCAAAAAAAAAAAAAAAAAAAAAAAATGATTTTCATAAATTTTCATATTTCACAATCTTTAAAGATATCGATTCCAATTAAGAGGATAGAATGTAACGTAAGTGCACATGAATAATCTCCGATCCCGTTGAGTTCACTTTCCTCCAAGAAGCCGTTATTAAGATTGTGGAGCAATTGGGAAAAGCATAAAAATCATATTTTTCAAATAAGGCATTTTTCCAGGTACTTCTTCGTATGCATTAGCTGCGCTGTGCTGCAGAATCGGCCGAGGAAAGTAATTTCAATTTAGAAGGAAAATTTCCGATTTTTATTTTAATTTTTTTTTTAAAAAGATTTTTAATTCCTTTCGGGATATAAGAAAGTGAAGGATCCTAAGCCGAATACATTTTCCAGTGTTTAATGTTCAGGTTACCTGCGGAAAACTAACGTTGGATTCGTTTCGGAAGATTTCATCTCACCTCCTGCGACTTTGAACATTTTATTTTTTCTTTTTCCCGTTCCGAGTATGCGAATCCTGTCATCGCTCGCCGTTAAAATTCCTTCCACTATCGAGAAAACCTTAATTTACAACTTCCTATTGAAATTATCTTTACGACATGTATATGGCAAGATTCATTGTCGTATTTACGCAGCAATTGCGATCATGATTTTATATAACCCGTTGCGTCGATTTTGAGAGGAGAGAAAAAAAAAAAAAAAGAGTCCTAATAAATACATCGCTCGGTATTAATTTTACAATCCAAAACGTGAAACTCTTGACAACTGCTAAAAAGGACCTTTTTAGTTTACAATCCGAGGCAATATTTTTTTTTTTTTAATACATTCAATAATGCCATTTTAATAATACCTGCGGGAGAAATATAAAGCTATCGGAATAAGGCAGCGGATAATTTAGTATCTATGGAATCGTAAGTGAAGAGTGTATACGACTTGTACGTTAATAAAGGACAGAAAAGAGGGTATATTATGTTAACGACGTTTGCTGAATAAACAAGGCTTGGCGTTTCACTCATACAGCAAATGATAAAGCTCTTCGAATAGGGGGAAAATAATTTTAATTCATATAACCAAAAAAAAAAAAAAAATTTTTTTCGCTTTCTCTACGATTAAAGAAAATGATAAGTGCAGAGAAACTTGTTGGGGGTTTTTTCTTTTGGGGTGATCGAATACTCCCGAGGGACGGGAATGTTTCGTGAGGGGGTTTTGACTCCGGAAAGACGTCCCCCCAAAAAAAAAAAAATTAAAAAGGTTGAAAGCAACGATTTTGAATATCACACGTAATGTCACACGCATTCCCCGCAGCGCAGGATTTTTCATTTCCTTCCTTTCGAGGGAGGAATCGCGTGCATTTCACTAAGGGAAAACTCATACAGATGCAGTAAATATGCGATATTTTAATTTTTCGACAGTACGGACCGAATGTTTCATTAATCCAGATCGGTAGATTTTGTACGAAACGTGGTAATTGCCCTGCAGTTCTGTCGAGACAAAGATTCCCTCTGTTCATATATCCGAAACCTAGGTTTCCAAAAAATGAAGATGCAGTCGAATTATCCGCTTCCTCTGGAATCGTGTCGTGGTGTCATCGTTGAGAAAAATTTCGCGAAAAAAAAAAAAAATATTTTCATTACTTCCCGAAGATTTTCCTCCGGAAAATGGCTTCAGAACTTTTTCACATCTATTTCGTTTTGACTTTCTCGCGAATCGGGATGTACTAACCGAGCTATCCATGTTGGTTTTCAGATTTTTTTTTTTTTTTTTACATCTCTTTCCTTTTAAAATTTTCCAACGTTGAGTAATGAGCTTTTTCAACTTTCACCAGGAGATCTGCAAAATTTTCATCCCTTAAAAGAACTCGGACTAATCTGCAAATGATTTTCCAAGTTCCGTTTGGTTTTTCTCGAAGAATCGTTTCTTTCCCTCTCTTTTTTTTTTCTTTTTTTTTCTTACATTTAACGTCAGAATTTCTTTGTCCATTGCTGCATGAAGGATTTTGGTTTTCTTTCGGGTCGCAAAATACTCGCATCGTTTTTCTGGTGACACGCACGGGACATGAAGGATGTGCTTTAGAGAGTTTGCTTGCATTCCATCCCATTTCTTTGCACCGGCGGTGGTGAATAGTTTAAAAAAAAAAAAAACCATTATTTTTCACGATCAGAATTTTTATCCTTCTGACATTAAAAACGTTTTTCTTTTTCCTTTTTTATTTTGTCACAGAGAAATTCACGAGTGAACCCCCTCGTGCTCGACGCCGTTAAAAATACAGCAAAATTAAATGCTGCCACACAGCAGAGCTGTCGGCACTTCGTTAATCCATCCTAATACGAAAATGAATTATTCCAGCGAAGGCAGTTCCAAGCCAACCAAGGATAAAACATAAATAAATTATCTGTCGCCATGGTTGCTTGCGATAGTTCATTTTTGTCGTCTAGACTTAAACTTGATGAAAGTTAATTTCTCCGTTTATTTTGAATTTAATTCTTAAATTACAAACCTTAAATAAATTAATGCTCGGCTTCGGTCTAGCGCCGATAGATGAATATTATGTGGGTATCATGTATTTGAAGCTGTTTCTCAATTAGTCGCAGTTCTGGATATTGGTTTGCTGGAATTCTTTGGCATTGCCTGCGCTCACACTTTTTTTCCAGAGTTTTCATTGTCGCATTGAATTTTCGGCTTCAACATGTTTAAAAAATGTCTATAGAATTTTCAATGTTTTGTTATTAATGAATCGGTCTCCCAGTGGGCATACGGAAAGAAGAAAAGAGGCCGATATTCAATTATTGAGCTACACACGACAGCGAACAACATTTATACGCATAGATTTAATATGTAAGCCCTTTTATAAATGGAAACGGAGGTCACCATAACGACAGAGATGTATGGCTCTTCGTTATTTAATACGAGGTTTTTGGATGTTAAATCCCACTATTATCTTTGGTCATTTACGGAATTTGTCGTCTTCTGACGAATTGATTTATTAGGAATTTTTAAGGTGAAGGTATTCGGATTGTGTTTCTTTATTTGATTTTTGAAATGGAACTTTTGATTGGAAAGAACCATAATGGCATTATGGCAACGTAACATACTGCCGTTTGAGGCGGGCTTTTATGGGCTCCCCAAGTCGATATTTATTATTCACCTCCGTAGGTCTTTTATAATAATGCCACAGGCACTGTATTAATTTTTCACTCGTGAGTTGAATAGTAAATATTTTAACAATTTCAATTATTTACCATCGACCAAGATGTCGGCTGTTCCCATCTCGCCGCAGATTAATTATGAAATTAAAAGATACCAACCCAAGGGGAATGGAGAAAGGGCAGCCCGTACATCACTCTTTGTCTTTTGCTCCGTCTACGATGGTTATAAAGCATTCCAAAATTCAGCTCCAATCCTCCTAAAATTAGCCCTAAACTTTTGCCCCCGCTGCGGAGTTGAATTCCCAACTGGAGGGTAAACGTTACGGTGTCTTCCCTTACTTTTCAGCACCACGGAGGTCACCATTATTTATATGGACCATCATTTTGCTTCTTATTTTTTGTTTTATATCGCGTTTTGGGACCTTTGCATTAATCCAGGATTCGCCTTCCTCCGCTCTGATTACTTTGCACAAACTTTACAATTAAATTTTTGATACTCTTTCCCTTACGTCGTGGACGTAGGCGAAAAAACTTTTTCATAAATTCAAAAAATTGACTTGTCACTTTTTTATTATCATATCATTGACACTTCATAAGGTCTCCATCCCATTTCTTGTGTCATATGTATATATATATATATATGGGAGTATTACATTATTTTCTTTCGGAGATGCGATCATCACTATTTGGTAGAATTCCTAAAATTTTTCTGCCATGATAAATTATTCAGTTTCATCTTGTTCACCTTAGGTAAACATCCTCATAATATTTTAATTTAGAGAAATCAGCCGAACGAAAATATCATTTTGACTCACGATAATAACATGAATCTCGATTTTTTTTTTCTATTATGTTAGATTAATTTATAATTACAAAAGTGAATTCGCATTTGGTGAACAAGCATAGTATATTTTTTATCACAATCCATTTTGATATTTTCCTCCATTTTAAGTGTTGAACTCGCTCTTTCTGTTTTGCTGAGGGGAACGAATTTTTGTCAGAGTTTACTGTCGCTGGTCTCCATTTACATTTCCAGCCATGTTTTACGACCGGTTTGAATCCGCAGTTAATATCCTCGATCGTTAAAAATGTTTATAACACTTTCGTTAAATGGAGTTAAAATTCAGATACGTAACAATCGCAAGAAAATCATCCCTAAACTCACTGTTAATCACGCTGTTGCGTTAAAAAATCCATTTTGAATGGAGATGGTTTATGATAAAAAAAAAAAAAGCCGTGGATTTCATTTTAATATTATATTAATTTTTATTAAAAAGGTATTTTTTCTTTTTTAAGCTTTTTTAGTTTTATACGTTTTAAAATTTTAATTTTCACGTAAATTCGCGGTCATTTTATTATTGTGCCAAGACCACATTGTTCGGGGCATCAGAATTTTTTTATTTTGCCAATTTTGTGCCACTACTGAAAATGGCATGTTTTTATACTTGAAGCCAGCTAACGAGGTTAAAAAGTACGACTATTCATTATAAAATGTTTTTAAAAAAAAAAAAAAAAAAAGGTTTCTTTGAAATTAAAAAGAAATTCATTATAAAAGGTTTTATTTTTCATTGCCTTTTTTTTCATTTATTCTTTGTTTTTTTTTCTGTCGGCCCTGCTGAATTAATTTTCACCCGAAATTCCTGTTGTAATGAATGTATTTAATTTTTTTTTTTGCTGTCTTTGTAAAAATTATGTCTAAATTAGTTTAATATTTAAGGATTAAAATGCATTTACCGCGAGAGAGAACCAAGGGAAAATTTTCCTAAAATTGAAAATTTCATGCAAACATCTCTGCGATTGTGAGTCTTGTTATCACGGAGAGTGATTCAATTCGTAATAAAATATTTGTTTTACGTCAAGTCTCTGCTTGGATTTTGCCTCCACACCTGGTAAGAGACAATCAATTGCATGAAAATGTAACACCGCTGGGGGGGAGTCGTCCCCGCGTTAAACTTGCGACATTTTGCCGCAGCGAAACTTTAAAAAAATAACAATAAAAATGCCAGTTATCCAAGTTAAATAACTTCATGTAACATAGGTCGAAATCATGATCGCGGCCAATGAGAGTCAGAAAGCTCGCCTTGCTCAATTCCGAATTTCCTCCGGAAACATTTGGGGCGCATCGATCTAAGCTTCCGAAAGATAATGAGATGGGAAAGGTAAGCGGGGGTTGATATCTCTCCATTAAAATTCCGTGGGAGAAAAAAAAAGGGGAAAACGGTCTGAATTTGTAAGGAATTCCTTTGCGGACGGGGGATTAAGGTGGTTACAACGGTTGAACGGCCCCAGAGGCGAGTCGGCCTCCCTTCGAGCCCATTATCACGTGATGTTCACGTTCCCGGAATATTATCCTCGCGGAGGGAAGCAAAAATGATTTTCCGGTAAAAATTGCTGAGGGGCTTAGCGTTGGCATCCCCGCTCCTAAAGCGATGCTGACTGCTCGTCGAAGCCTTTCCGCAGAGGGACGCCAGGGGGGGAGGAAAAAAAAAAGAAAAAAAAAAAAGATTCCTGACCGTGTGTGTCCGACAGGAATTAATGGCTTGTTTCATAAATGGTCCTTCATTTGATTTGTATATCTGCCACTCCTCGAGCGTTGAACCCTGTATTTTACCCTTTCCCACGATTCCAATCGATGAGAGTTTCTGCGGCGAGGGACCCCAGGTTGAAACTTTGAAATATTCAGTGAGCTTTTATGCAGATAATCTTCCTCACGCGGATGAAATTGCTGCGAATTAGACTCGAATAGTGCTGATCGACTCGAGGAACGTCGTTTTTGTCTCAGCTGACTAAGCTGGGAGAAATATATTATTCCGCAAATCTAAAACGCGAAACATTATCTGAATCTCGTCTCTGTCATGATTTTATAATAACTGAAATCGTTTTTTTCAATGCATATTTTCTATTAGTTGTGACAGTCCAGTGATAAGTTTAAGGATTTCTTTTTTTTTTTTAATCGTATCAAAGCACTTTTTTCATACACACGTTTATACTTTTACTAATTACTCTGTGTAATAATTATTCAGTATAATGAACCAGATATAATTATTCGTGATTTATTTTGATAGTATTTATACCTGAGTGATATGCAAATTTTAAAACAAGCGCATTTATAACGTAATTTAAAATTGTCTGCGTGAGAATTTCATAAATAACAGTGTCATTTTCAGATGGAAAAAAAATTGCTCGTGATTCCAAATGCACCTACCTAACACTGCCCCCAAAGAGGTGCTTAGCATGAAAATATGTTTTTCTTTTTTTTTTTTTTGTAAGCAGTAAATTAATACGAATATCTTAAATTTAATATTATGTATCTTCTGTTGCAAATTTTAACCCTCGAAGATTAATAATAATTGTATTTAATTTCTTAAAATTTGTAATGAAATCTATAAAGTTGAACGGGTGACGTTCGACCCAGGAGGAAGCTTTTCTCGTACCTTCAAAAAAGGAGTCGGCTTTTAAATCTCGCTGAGATTTGCAAGCTATCTTAAGTGCTTTGATTGTGTAAAATGTTGTAGCGTAAATGCAAGTTTTGATTTTGCACCCTTGAGGTTATCTCCACTATATTATGCTCGTGTTGAAGTTTGCGTGACGATCAATCAGAAGTTTGAACCTTTATATATATATATATATATATATTTTGATAACAGTTTGAAGTTTCAAAAGTTTGTGAAAAGGGATGCAAGGAATATAAGGATGTCTGTTTGATGTAAAAAAAAAAAAAAAAAATTCTCTCACTCACAAGAGTTTTTCATATTCGTTTTCCATTCTCTGACTCTATATTGTTGACAGATAAAAAAAAAATTAAAAGTCAAAAAAAAAAGAAGTGGATAAGCAAGGAAGCGATAAATTTAAGGGAAATTGCATTGAACTCATTCTGTGATTACCAAAGAGAATTTATGGGTAGATGACTAAGGAAAAGCGATTTTCCCAGCGAGGGAAAATCTAAAAGAGAGAATTGTTAAGTGTATATTCAACTCGTCCACAAAGCCTTGTGGATTAAACAGGGCTTAATATGGAAAAAGAAGTGTTAACGTTATTTACAAAACCTGGGGACATGTTAATACGGCATTGTCTCATCGGAAGGAGGAAAGTTTCTTCAGCTACGCACGACATGTTTCCTTCGTTCTTTCCTTAATAAGATTGCGTATTTCCTACCCTTATTATGTTAAAAACTTCCCTTAACTCCGCTTGACCCTCCGTATGAGCTTCCTTTTCTCTCCCCGATCTGGCGAAACACTAACCGACCTCGTAAACTTAAGGGATAAACATGAGATAGAGCTTTCATTCTAATCTTTTCTTCGATGGCGTTGAATATCTTTTTGTTATTAGCCCCAGCCATTGTCAGAGCCCCAGGAGGGCTGTCAACTGCCCCGGTTTTTCCGTGGTGCGAACCCTGCTTGCGCTAGGTTTTCGCTTTTACGATTCGCCCGGAGCATTTATTTTTAATAAACTTCAACTTAGGGGTTGAACAGACGAAGAAAGAGGAGACGGGGGCTTATGTTTTTAATATCCATTAAATCTTATTGAATCGCCCCGGGGGTGTTTTTTTCGATAGTTTTTTGCCTTTCTACGTTGACTTAGCGCTTTTACGATCGGCCTTTCTCGAAAGTCAGGATCGAGACGGCAATAATGGATCGAAATGTAATCGTCAGTTTTATGTGAAATAAACATTGGAAAAACGGATGCCGCACTTAGTGGTAACGATGTACATGAACGGGCAGGAAAAATCTTGAGATTCGCCGATCTCATCGCTCGAAATCCTAATGCAAATTGTCGTTTTTTTTCTGCTTCGCTGCTGTGCAGCGAGAGCCTCCAGCATTCTCCGGCTATGAACAAAGGGTCTTTTGCTCTTAAGGAAGCGGTTTGCATTACTCTCATTCTTCACCGTACGCGTAAGTTTGTAATAAAATAAGAAAGAAAAGAACAAAATGAAAATGAAGCTGTTACGTACTTGTGCAGCGCGTAATGTTTTTTAGTGTATCGCGAGACAAAAAAAAAAATAGAATGGTATCCTATCCAGTTTTCTAAATCTTCTTTATTGTCTTTGGATGGTAATGACATCAGATGGACGCAGGTTATTGGGCGGGAAAGTACAAACCATTTGGCCGGTGTTTAACATCATGTTCCTCCATTTCCGTATCCAATGTTCACAGATTTATCTGCGATGGATTACATTATCTAATTCGTCTCGTCGCAGGAGGAAAGGTTGATTTTCGCTCATTATTCTTCATTCCGGATTCATTGCTTTCCGGGATTGTTTTTCTATTTATTTTCTCATTTCGTTTAAGGATCATTTTTCCACTGAATCACAAGGATCCGAATTTTCCATTACTCCGTATCCGAGAACATTAATCTTGAGAGTGATCAAAGAGGAGAGAAACAGAAAATGTATGTTTCGGAGACGTTTCTCCAAGTGGCAGGACTTAGGCTTTGGATGGTGCAGCGAACTGGAGGGTGGAAAAAAAAAAATATTTTTGTTTACCAACATTTTGCTTCTTGACGTTCATCTGGTCGAGATCAATCACGGGAACGTTCAAAGGATGTTATCTGGGATTTCGCTCGTCGTTATTAGACATACATGCAAACTGGGTAATTGCTCTTGCTGATTCACAGCACAAGGCGTCGCACACCGTTAAGGACTCAAAGATTATTACTTTTTCGGAGGAAGTACCTCTTTTTGCTTGTTCAAAATACCCCTTGGAAAAAAAGATCTTTGTCGCAATAAGATCCGAAAACGGGAAATTAAGAATTGTGGATCGGAATTAACTTTTTCTTCTTTTTTTTTTTTTGAATTGCAAACCGAAATGAGAGAGAAAGCACACTTCGCGGATGCAGCTTCCGTCTTGCGGGTAATTCAGCCCGAAATGGAGCCGGAGGAAAATGGTCTGCCACTACTTTTCCGATGAAAAGGGTTTTGCGCTGCACCTCTATGGTTTTTTAACACTCTGTTAATTTTCAACAGTGGAATTAATCAATGAGCACTGGAGATAATTTGAAAATGCCGCTGAAGGATAAGGAGAGGACATTACGATATAACGCCGCTCTCGTGAATAATATGCTTTTATTTAAATATGATATCGCGTTTCGTTTCTTCGTGCCCCCAGAAAATTTTTCGCTTACCGTATTTAAGCATTTAAGATTTTTCTTAAATTATCCAGGTTAAAACATCACCTTAAATCGCACCAGGTAACCGGATCGGTAGCGCCTGTATTCCGGACACCAATTAAAAATTAAAACATCTCGTCATTTTTAATTTTAACTCTGTTCTTGCGGATCATTCTCTTTTCATTTAAATTGCGGGTGAGTTTTGAGTATAGGCGGAAATATTGAAGTAATGAAAATCAAACTGCGGTAAGTTTTACGTCTTTTTACACAAGAAGGATAAAATTTCATTCGTTCAGTCGTGAGCTGCATTTTCTTCAATATTCGGCTTCGACAAGACTAAAATTTAAGTGCCGATCAGAAACCATCCGAAAAATTTTAGGTTAACTCTTGCATTATGTGCCTCTTCCATTAGACGGCATCGTTTTGCAAGCGGTAGTTGGAGCTTTTGATGAACGCGTTTCCAAAGTCCTTTCTTCCGCTTTTAAAAAGTTTTCAATTAAATTTTTAGTTTTTTTTTCTAGATTCACTTTTCAAAAGCTCTCCCCGTACCTTTAATGCTTAAATTAGAAAATTGTAAATTAATTTTTCGATAATGCATTTCATAAAGGGGAGCAATTTTCTTTCGTAGCGAGTGAGAACGTGTAGCTTTCACTTTGCGTGGAACATTATTAATTTGAGCGTTGAAAATTTTTTCCCGACTTGTCCCGTGCCCTTTCCAAATTTTTACCACGCTCCGTGGGTCACAAGTTTCCAATTTGGAAGTTTCAGAATCTAATAATAAATTCGAATCGGGAAGGAAGGATATTTTGCAGATCTTTTAAAGGCATCAAAGGGAACGGATTTTCCGACGTTTTCCACTGTGCTGAAAGGAATGAGATGAAAATAAAATGGGATTAATTATATCAAATCACCGTTAATTAAATGTGGAAGGCCCAATGGGTTTTCAATTTCGTCTTCGCTTGAATGAGATTACGAAAATCAGAATGAGCAAGACGAGGATTAGATTAATGCGGGACTTGGATAGATCTCCGGGCTCCTCGGATTATCCGGGCTGCGCCGCGGATCCCGATGTTTCTGTGGTTCTTCGCTGTAAAGGTGCCCGGCACGTTGTGAGACCGAAAAAGATCTCGGATCACGCGCAATTAAGACAGCGCGAATTTCCATCTCATGCAATTTAAGCATTTCTGGCCCACAATGCGGACTTAAGTTAAATGCAGCACGCATAAATTGTACGTATATGATATACAATGATAATAATGCAGATTTTAATATGCGGATGGTCGACGATGATAATTTCAACGCCTGCGATTCCGGTATTGGGAAAAGGGAAAATTTCCCGGTTGGATTCTGAGGGAAAAGATATTTCAATGTCTCGTAAAACGCATTAAAGATTAATGATTGTTTGTTTATGTGGATAATGTAGGTTCGAAACCAAATATTTCCCATGCGAGGTTGTTTGTCGTGATGTCAAAGAGGCATCCCTGCCCCTTTTTGGGAATTCCGGTCATTTCGCCGTTCAAGTTGGGTTAGGCATCGTGACATTTTTAAGGATTGGGTTCGCGGAGCGATCTGCCGTTCAGCCGTCGACCTGCGGCGATTCGGGGGCGTAATTTCCACTGTCGAAAATTCTTACATTTACTTAAATTTAGAATCATCCGGCATTTGAATCCAGATCTTCAGCAATCAGATCCGGCAATAAATTTAATACTTTCGAAGCTGTCATTTAAGGTTTCGCTAACGTGATCTAAATTAAGTGATTTTTGTTCATTTTGAACCATAAATCATTATAAATGATGAGGGAAAATTGTTCTTCGAGACAGAATTCAGTAAAAAATATTTGATATCCATCGTTTTTCTCTCGGACAATGTGCGAAGTCCTCTCCGGGTGAATAATAGTCCCCAATACGTTGATCAGCACCGCAGTGAAAATTGCTGGTTTTTTTTTCTTTTTGCTGAATGTGCAACAGTGACGGTCGATTGCAGTTATAAAACTTATTTAAAATTCCCCTTTTTAGCCTCAATTTTGTTTCCCTTGTGCCTCCATAATGACCGACTTTGCGAGGACGATCTCGGTTGCCTTTCTAATAATGTATATTGTATGATATTTTAAAATTAATCAGTCGAGCATAATTATCTTTTTTTCCCTTCCAGATTCGGTTTGGAAAACTGGAAAATTTTAAAGCTAAAAAAATAAAATAAAAAATTATTTTCCGGATTGTAGAACCTCCAAGAGTTTTGTTCTTGAAACAAAAAAATTGCACAGAGCGAAATTCTTCACAAAGTTTTTTTTTTTCTCGGTTCCTTTGCATTTAAGCGAGGTTTTTCACAAATCGAATTTCTTATTGGAAAATTTTATAATATTACAAATAACGCATTCATGTTCATGCGCGGATATTTTATTTTCATTTTGTCAGCCACGAGTTATGTAATTTCGCCTAATTATTATATATGAGAAATTGAATTTATTTTGACAAAAGGTAAATTTACCGGAGATACGTGTCTCTCTCGTGTATGCAAAGAATATAAATCCGTAAGAAAAATGTGGAATTTGATAGGATGGATTGAGAAGAGGCGAGAGAGAGAGAGAGATGGCTAAATCTGTATGAAAAATCATGGGATGAAGAGGTTTTTCTTCTCTGAGGAAAAATCACTTTTGGCCCATGGGGAGAAAGAAGAAAAATTCATTTGTTTTTACTTGAAAATAGGGATAATTTTTTTTAACTTTATTGCTGGTTTAGGAAAAGAGTTGCTGCCTCCGCCGTTTATACTAACGTCGCGAAGGTTAATAAAATATAAAAAATCTTTTTCTTATGCAACGATTTTGTTCCTTTTTAAGCATCTAAAATAATAATTTCGCTTTCCCTGCCCCTATCCCAAACGCTGATTTCTCTTTCTCCCGCTCGCCAATTTATTACAGAAAAGCCTTTTTCCCCCTCGGTCTGCCTGCTATCCTGAGATTACAGTACCCTGCAATGATATAAATTTATATAAATCTTTTGGCAATTTCGATGAATATATTTTCCTGTTCTGAAACGGTTACAAAATATCTTTTTCCGAAGGTACAAAAAAATGAAGCTATCCCCCCTCTGGCAGGTAAATCTTATGTTAATGCGCTTACATGACAATAAAATAATTATTTAACTTAATTGAGCCGTCACTTAATTAAATTTTATGCACGTGAAAATTAATTTAAATGCAATTTTTAGAATTTTTACAGATTTGTGATTTAATTGTTTCGGCGTTTTGAACTAAAGCTTTTCTTTCTAAGGACGGGTTCGGCCTGATTTAGCGTATGAGCTTTTAGGTTTCACACGTGTCGCTAACCCGTTGAAGTTTTAGCTTCATTTATCGTAATAAAGAAATGCATTTTAACACTGTTTAATTGACATCGTCGACTGATCCCCGTTTATTTTTAAGGATTAGGTTTTATCTTTGGGGTTGTCCCAGTTCGGGTCTCGGTTTCGTAGCGTTTGACGTGATTCATTTTTAGCTGTTATAACTGATACCGGTCCGGGACGTTTAAATCAAGTATTTGTACGGACCAATGATGTTGGTTATTAATTTGGTATAGTTAAATTTTGAGCATCAATATATGAAAAAGATACTGTATGGAATTTAAGGAGCGAAAAGATTTCCGAAAAGACTTGCACTCTTCGTCTGGATTTAAATCAAGAGAACATGTGATTATTCATAGCTGTGAGAAGACATTTTACTAATTACTTATGTTAATAATTGCGATTCCAAGGGAAGGGCGTGTAGATGAATCTTCAAGTGTTTGTGTTACCTTTCGATCGAGGTTCATGCATTATTTATGTTTCAGACCCTGCTTTTCCTTTGTTCGTAGTGGTTTTTCCGCGTTCTTGCTTGTTCACCTAAAAGGTTCGAGGTTCCGGATTCTTCCTACGGTTGCCAACACTGGCTTACGTCCGAATTATTTTATCGCGACCCATTAAGTTTTCTCAAGAATATCTCGAGTACTGTTTCTTTTATTTATCAGACTTGCATCTTTTTTTAATACGTTTTTTATTTGTTATACAATATAATTTTTTGTTCAGGATTTGTAGATTCAAAATTTAGAAAATACTTACAGGGATCAAAGTAGCTGATCATTCTTCAGCGATCTCTTCCATCAGAAATCTACTTTCGGATGTAAATCCACGGACCAATCTTTACGTTGTAAGAGTCGCTAATAGGCGAACATTTTTATTAAATTAAAGCATCATTAAAATCGAATGTGTTGAACATTAATGAATCTCAAATGAAATTTCCATTTAATTCAATATTTGCATAGTAAATATCGATTATTCTTTTTTATTGCGGCAGACCCGGATTCATATTTTCTGGAAAAATATTATAAAAATTTTTTTCATATCTCACGGACTCTTTCGGATTCATTGATGCATGCTCCCGGCCCATCAGGAATTCCAATATTCGAAATTAATATTTGAGTCAAGAAAATATTCATAAAGAATTATCGTTTTGCCGTCTGAATTTCAAAGGGAGAAAGGGGGCAATGGACTTCAAAATAATGATCCTGCCACTTTTTCGGTGCGCTCATTAAAGGTTTCCCCAGGAAAAAGTCCTGCTAAAAGGAAAATTATGACTTTTATATATAAATCTCTTTTTCTTTGAATGGTGGAAATTTAACATTCACTTCCCGGACGTTAATTAGATCGGCATGCAAGCAATTTATGTATTGAACGGGGTAAATTTGCAACCGAGTTGTATTAATTTTCTTAAATTAATTGTATGAATTTTAATAAAGATGGCGAAAGGACCGAATAGCGGTAAGCCGTTACAAAAAGAAGCATTGAGAAACCTAAAAACCTGAGATGCGGCTCTAAGAAAATGTCATGTACAATATTTAGAAAGCTGACGAGGGTTCTCCGGAGTGTCCAAGATCGTAGGTCCACGTTTTATCTGACATTCGAGGAAGATCAAACATCGGGATGCTGGATAATCTTTCTCCTTGGTGCGTTTCACCCTTCGGCCCATTCCAAAAGTTTTTCCTTCGAAAAAGCACCTTATTATTCTGTTAAATAAATCTTTCGTTCCCGAGAAAGTAAAATTTTGCTCCGGAGCGCGACCCTTTTCGCCATCTTAAGCGCAACACTTTCCACGCTCACGGCATTTAATTATCAACAGAATTTTACTTTAGAATTTATAAAATTCTTTTGCGAAAGATAAGAAAGGTTCCATGAAAGGTTCGTCTAATTTCTTATTCCAGTTTGCATTCTCTTTCCCGGCAATTCCCGGGAGATTATCTTTCCTTCTCGACTTTCAAGGTTCCTTCATTCCTTCCGTAAAAACTTCCCTAAACCTTTTCGAACGTCTGTCGCTCCCTTTCTTTCCCATTTTGAGAATCCTTTTGATTTCTTTTGGAACGGTTCGGTTTCAGTTAATCGAAAGCTTGGAAGATCCGGAAAAGTGTTTACTCGCAAATTGCGCTCTGTTTCTCTTCAGTCCGTTGCACAGACTCCTTAAACACACATCAAAAACAGCTTAAAAAAAAAAAAAAAAAAAAAAAAAAATACGGAATCGAAATTGCGACAGGAGCGAAACCGCATTTGAGAAAGGATTTATGAAGATGATCCAATGCAGCATTTCGAGCTTTCTACCGGAGGGGAGGAGAGGGCAAAATCTCGTAAAACCAAATACGAGGCTTCAAGATTAACTGAGCATTAAATGGGTTTCGACTTAGTGACAGTGACATATGAAGTCATTTAAAGCTTTGCCTGCGAAAGCTCTCGTTCCGAGGGAGATTCCTGCAGCAAACGAAACCTTTTTGGTACCGTATTAAATCGCGTTTCCATTTTCAACTAATTAAATGCTACAGAAATTACAATTTATCAATATTTTATGGTTATTTTTTTCTTTCCGATTTTACACCATTTATTTATTCTCGAATTATAATTTCCCGATTTTAAAACTGTAAATAAATAAGAGGAATTTATTGCGGCAATTTTAGATGGTGGAAATCTCGCATAAATTCATACATATCTAAAGACGAAGATTAAATGTGTAATATCGTGCTTTTCGTTCGTGGCGTTGTTAATTTTTAAAAGTTTTGAGACAATCTCAGACATTGCGTGTCTGACAACACGCAACTCGATCCTTCACGTAATGGCTTTACGGGTTTGAATGACACCGTCGCACATAATGATCGTCGCCATTTGCCGTCACCGCAGTTCTTTTTTAAACGGGGTTCGACATTCGAAAAGCTTCGACAGGGGATTTTTCAATGTCTTCCTCAGTTCCGAAACGCCCATTTTCATCTTTTTCCCTACTCTCAAATTTGACTTGATCTTTAAACGTACAAATCCGACAAATGTTCTGCACGACGCGAGAAATTGAAATGAATTTTGAAAAACATAAGAAATTATTCACTCTCGGTGGCGACTTTGAAATGAAAAAGTAAAGAATGTAAGCTTCATTCTGAGAGTATATCGGGGAGTGCTCCTTAATTTTTTTTTTTTTTTCTTGCATCGAATGCCCTGGAATTACGCTGAACTTGTCAAGATGGCGAATTGGGAAGAAGATTGGTTCGGAACTGGAAACGGTAATCTAAAATTCACTTTTCCTTTATTTCCCAATGATTTTTTTCTAAATATATGACGTTACAGGATTTCCCGAATGAAGGATTGGAAAAATCGGAGTTTACTTAGAAGTGGAAAATTTTTCGATAGTTCAGCTGAAATTTTAAATTTTGACAGTCTGCATAGAAGAGATCTTGGGAATTGACATGAAATGGCATGAGAACGTGGATGTGCCTTATCCGGCAAAAAATGAAGATTGTTTATGTTTAAAAAAAAAATGAAAATGAATCGATAGAATACAATATAATCGAAACATATTATGTGATAATGTCAATGGATAATTGGTACGTAGTTTTTGTAATGAACTGATTTTTTAAAAATTTATTATCAAAATGAGATCTAAATTTTGAATTTTGACCTCTTTAGAATGTTTTGCGTCCATCAGTTATATCTATCCTCATGCAAAAAATTTATTTGGGTTAATTAGGATACTTGAGAAAAAATAAATAAATTTATAAATGCCTTGATTAATACAATGTACAGTACACGCATCAGTGGCCATAATCCAGAGGTTAGAATTAATGCTTTCTATTTGCCTTCTTGGATCTCACTTTTATCCGGGAACGAATTATGTGTTTGCTTTTGAATGGATAAATACTTTCAGGTCAAGCGCAAATTGTTAAATATTTTTTAAACGTGGAATGATACCTTTCGTTTTTCTTATTTTTTTGAACGATTATTAAATTAGTTCGATTTTTACGAATACAAGTTCAGCTGACAGTTGAAGACATGAATGGGTTAATTAGAAATTTAGGAACAATAAAAATAATTATTCGCAGGGAGGGATTTTTTTTAATGGAAAATGGAAGGTTTTTTTGGAAAGGTCTTAATTTTTTTATGTAAAATTCTTTAAAAAAATATCATTTTTAAGGATCTGGTTGCTAACATAAATAAAAAAAAATTTCAATTTCTTTTTATAATTTTTATTCTATTTACCATCTTTTGCGCAGCTGTAAGGGATGTTTAATTCTTTAAACTATATTCTTTTTTCATCTGAATCGAAATAAACGAAAATGATTTTTGATAATATATTTCCGAAAAAGTATTTGAATTTTATCGTAGTCATTTTGTTACAATTTCGTTCATATTTCATCTTTTTTCCATTATTGATAGAGTCTTTTTATGCATAGTTATTGAAGATGCGGGTAGATCAGGATTCTTTTGAGGGGTTGAAATCTTCTTTTTGAAATTTTTAAAAAAATATTTTTTTAACCATTTAGAAATTTAGGATCAATTCAAGAGGCGATAGGTTGAGAAGTTAAAATGAAGTGTTTTTTTTCCAAATTATCACGCATCATAAAATTGATTTATGTATATATCTCATAAAAGTCAATATTTTCGAACAGGAATACATTCTGTGAGGAAAAATTTTAAATATTATTAAATTTTTTTTTTTTTTTTTAAATGTGGACATAAGAAAAAGATGGTTTTGGCTTTTTTATGGTTCTAGTAAATTTTGCATGTTGTGCAACTGTTGGATAAAATGTCAGCGAGATATTTCGACTCCACAAATCATACAAAAAATTTTTTTTTGATAAATCATTTTATTTATATTTTGTATTTTATTCGATTCAACCTAATTTTGTTTTCGCAGTTTATGAAATTATCAGATGCATAATATATAAAAATGTTTGTGACGAATGTCTTGCTATAGATTTGTCTCTTCAATTTACTGAATTCTTTTTTTAAAGATATTTTTTAAATTAATCCGCAGATCAAAACTTGATTTAGGTGAAGTTTTTGGCGCACAAAATCCTCATGAGTGGGAAAGTTCTATCCAAATGAATCTTAGATTGTTAAATCACGGATTAATACAGTGAGCGAAGTGAGAGAAATATAATCGGTTGCAATTCGAATAATCGCAACATTAAAGATGCGAAAATTGCTTAGGAATAAAACGGAATTTATGTAGTTAAAACCCCACGCAAGATTAAGAAATAACGCGATAAATAATATCCACAATACATTTAAAAATTATGGCGGGAGTTGGTCGGAAATCTGTGGAATTTAATTTATAATCCTATCTATATGAATATCTTTTTGAGGGTGTTTACGTATCTGTGTGCCGCGCTAAAACACAAAAGAAACTTTCAGGATTTTCTCCGTTGCTGATCTCTTTGCTGAATTGATAGGACCAAAATATTGGGAACATCTTCACAATGTGCGGCAGCTTTAATAGATCTTGAACGTAGATTACGTTTCATTTACATTACTGTTTTTCCTTTTTTATAAAATCATATAATTTGTATATATATATATATATATATATATATTTTATATTTAGAAATTCAGATACGAGACCGAAGGGATTATTAATTTATTAATTGCTCAAAATAAGTGAAAAAAGATTTTTATTTTTTTTTTTTTTTATTAAGCTAATTCGACAGATTAAACGGAATTTGTTCGCTTTTTCTACACGCAAACAGTGCTAAAAAATTTAGTTCTTGATCATTAATCACGAAGTCCTGTATCTAGTGGCATTATGTACTTAAAAAAATAAATCCGTATTTTTTTTTTTTTTTTTTTTTTTT